>JAIUZE010010539.1:0-12201 GCA_022085475.1 Heliosperma pusillum
AGAAGAAGAAGAAGAAGAAGAAGAAGAAGAAGAAGAAGAAGAAGAAGAAGAAGAAAAGAAGAAGAAGAAGAAGAAGAAGAAGAAGAAGAAGAAGAAGAAGAAGAAGAAGAAGAAGAAGAAGAAGAAGAGGAAGAAGAAGAAGAGGAAGAAGAAGAAGAAGAAGAAGAAGAAGAAGAAGAAGAAGAAGAAGAAGAAGAAGAAGAAGAAGAAGAAGAAGAAGAAGAAGAAGAAGAAGAAGAAGAAGAAAAGAAGAAGAAGAAGAAGAAGAAGAAGAAGAAGAAGAAGAAGAAGAAGAAGAATAATAATAATAATAATAATAATAATAATAATAATAATAATAATAATAATAATAATAATAATACTAATAATACTAATAATAATAATAATAATAATAATACTAATAATAATATATTTTGCGAGGATTGCTGCTACTGCGGACTCTGTATTCTCTTTGACACCGCGTCAGCTTGCGTTATGGAAGTCTCAGCAGGGTGCCCACGCCTCTGATTGGTTGCGCGCGGTTCCTATCTCTGGGTTGGGTCAGACTATAAACCGGAGGACTTACCGTAGTGTGCTGGGGTATCGCCTTGGTGTCCCGTTATTCACGGTATCTAGGCCTTGTCCTGCTTGCTCTCGGGTTTTTGTTGATGATGTGTATGGGGACCACGCTGTTTCTTGTACTGGTATTGTGGGGGTTAAGCATCGGCATAACCTCGTTCGTGACACCTTATTCGACATATGCTATAGGTCTGGTATTTCTTCGGGTAAGGAGGTTGATATCGGTTTGGTTGACGGGCATGGCGGATCTCTTCGACCTGCGGATTTGCTACTTTATTCGTGGGACAGAGGGCGTGATGTGTGTGTTGATTTGACAGGGTCTTCCCGCTTGACTCAGACTGGGATGTCTGATTTTGTGCCGGGGCGGGTTGTTGCTGATGCTGCTCAGCGCAAATGTACTAAGTATAGGGATTTATGCGCGACTGCTGGCTATGGTTTCCTACCCTTCTCTTTCTCTTCGCTTGGGGAGCTGGGCTCGGATGCTGTGGACTTGCTTAAGCGGATCCAGAAATTCTCGGTATCTCAGGATGCTGGGGCTCGGGTGGCCGCTTATATCTTTACTAGGCTTAGTTTCTCTATAGCTAAGGGGGTGGGGGCCCAGATTGTTTCTCGGCTCCCCACCAACTTCTTGTAAACTTTACATTTTATTTTAATGATAGCTGCGCGCATCTTATAATAAAAAAAAAAAAAAAAAATAATAATAATAATAATAATAATAATAATAACAGGGCCTAAGTACCCATTTACATAATAAGTCGGTTTTAAACTATGATCCTATATAGCTAAGTACCCGATTACAGAATAAGTCGGTTTTAAGCCATAACCGATATAACTAAGTATCCGTTTACACAATAAGTCGGTTTTAAGCTATGATCCTATATAAATAAGTACACATTTACATAATAAGTCGGTTTTAAGCTATGATCCTATATAACTAAGTACGAATTTACATAATAAGTCAGTTTTAAGCGATGTTCCTACATAACTAAGTACCCATTTACATAATAAGTCGATTTTAAGCCATGATCGATATAACTAAGTACATGTTTACATAAAATGTCGGTTTTAAGCTATGATCATTTATAACTAAGTACCCATTTACATAATAAGTCGGTTTTAAGCTATGATCCTATATAACTAAGTACGAATTTACATAATAAGTTGGTTTTAAGCGATGATCCTAAATAACTAAGTACCCGTTTACATAATAAGTCGGTTTTAAGCCATGATCGATATAACTAAGTACATGTTTACGTAAAATGTCGGTTTTAAGCTATGATCCTTTATAACTAAGTACCCATTTACATAATAAGTCGGTTTTAAGCTATGATCCTATATAACTAAGTACGCGTTTACATAATAAGCCGGTTTTAAGCCATGACCGATATAACTAAGTACCTCTTTACATAAAATGTCGATTTTAAGCTATGATCCTATATATCTAAGTACCCGTTTACATAAAATGTCAGTTTTAAGCTATGACCGATATAACTAAGTGTCCGTTTATATAATAAGTTGGTTTTACGCTATGATCCAAATATATAATCAAGTGCCAGTTTACATAATAAATCGGTTTTAAGCTATGATCCGATATAACTAAGTACCCGTTCACTTAAAATGTCGGGTTTAAGCTATGATCCTATATAACAAAGTATCCCTTTACATAATAAGTCAGTTTTAAGCTATGATCCTATATAACTAAGTACTCGTTTACAAAATCAGACGGTTTTTAAGCCATGGCCAATATAACTAAGTACCCGTTTAGATAATAAGTCGGTTTCAAGCTATGATCTGATATAACTAAGTACATGTTTACATAAAATGTTGGTTTTAGGTTATGATCTTATATAACTAAGTACCCATTTAAATAATAAGTCGGTTGTAAGCTATGATCATATATAACTAAGTACCCGCTTACATAATAAGTCGGTTTGAAGCCATGAACGACGATATAACTAAATACTCGTTTACATAAAACGTCGGTTTTAAGCTTTGATTCTATATAACTAAGTACCCGTTTACATAATAAGTCGGTTTTAAGCTATGATCTTATATAACTAAGTACCCGTTTTCATTATAAGTCGGTTTTAAGCCATGACTGATATAACTAAGTACTCGTTTACATAATAAGTCGGTTTTAAGCTATGATTCGATATAACTACGTACCCGTTTACATAAAATGTCGGTTTTAAGCTATGACCGATATAACTAAGTGTCCGTTTACATAAAATGTCGGTTTTAGGCTATGCTCCATATAACTATGTCCCAATTAACATAATAAGTCGGTTTTAAGCTATGATCGATATAACTAACAAACCGTTTACATAAAATGTCGCTTTTAAGTTATGAACAGTATAACTAAGTACACGTTTACATAAAATGTTAGTTTTAAGCCATGATTCGTATAACTGACTACTTGTTTACATTATGTCGGTTTTAAACCCTAAACCTTAAACCCTAAACCCTAAATACCTTAACCCCTAAATTCAAAGCCAAGCCCTAAATCAAGTTTGACGCCAATTTATGTAAACTAAGTACATGTTATATATTTAAAATATCTAGTTTAGCGATATTTATGTTTATCTCAAACGAAAAAACACCTTTTAAATAAAATCAAGTTTCAAAGCCTCTATAACCAATTGCAAATGTTAATTTTAAGTTTCAAATTCGCATAAGCTAATATTTTAAAAATCAAATTGAATACAGTAAATGCTTTTTAATTTTTTTTTTAAAAAAAGTCAAATTAAGGTTGCGGTTAATGTTTTTTAAAGTATGGATAAGTTTTTCAAATTTTATGCCAATTTTAAAATTTTAAATTCAAATTGGCACCCAACACTACATTAAGGAAACTAATTAGTGACTTCAATTAAGGCTATAATTTAGGAATCATCAAGATATTCGATTTTTTTATAGTATATATTCATTTCGGAATTAATTATGGTCAATAATATCTTCATTAAAGATGAAATCCAATTACGGGATTTTATATGAATTAATTGGGTCTGTTTTGAAATTTTTTTTTGTGTAAATTACGAAGAAATGAAAAAAATGTCAACATAAATATGAAATTATTTATTTCAAAAAAAAAGTACACTGATAAATCATAACGTAACGTGGGAATATAATTTGAAACTAAAAAAAAAATAAACGACTAAAAAGTAAACATAGAAACACCCTAAATTCAAAATTAATAATTAGAATTATTGGAATAATTAGACTAATTGTCAAATTGTAGACGTCTCATAATATTTCCTTGTATTGCATATCATCCCCTAGACCTCCATTGTGGATGCGTAGGAGTCGAAGTTATAAGAACGTCTAAATTATGAATATTAAATAAATTAAAATTAAATAATAAAATGATGAATATAGGAATAATAAAATTATAACAGAATAAATTTTTATAATGGAAAAGATATCGTTTCAAATTCTTTCTTAAGAACAGGTAACAATAATTTTTTAAAAAATAAACTTTTTAATATGTAAACAATATTAAAAAATTTAAGTTAAATATATCAATTAATTGAATAGAATAATTATTAAATAAAAATAGAATAAAGTATTCGAATTGATTAATTAACTGATTTTGAATCATTAAATTAGGGGTAAAACGAATGGATTAAATCAATTGAATTAGGATTTGATAAATTGAACTAACTTAGGGTTAATCAATTTTAATTAACTTAATTAGGGTTCATCGAATGATATTACGCAATTACATTACAAATATTATATTACGCAATTACATTACAATTATTATTATTATTATTATTATTATTATTTTTTTTTTATTTTTTTTTATTATTATAAGATGTGCGCAGCTTTCATTAAAATAAAATGCAAAGTTTACAAGAAGTTGGTGGGGAGCCGAGAGACAATCTGGGCCCCCACCCCCTTAGCTATAGAGAAACTAAGCCTAGTAAAGATATAAGCGGCCACCCGAGCCCCAGCATCCTGAGATACCGAGAATTTCTGGATCCGCTTGAGCAAGTCAACAACATCTGAACCCAACTCCCCAAGCGAAGAGAAAGAGAAGGGTAGGAAACCATATCCAGCAGCCGCGCACAAATCCCTATACTTAGCACACTTGCGCTGAGCAGCATCAGCGACAACCCGTCACGGCACAAAATCGGTCAGCCCAGTCTGCGTCAAGGGGGAAGACCCTGTCAAATCAACACACACATCACGCCCTCTGTCCCAATAATATAGCAGCAAATCCGCAGGACGAAGAGATCTGTCGTGCCCGTCAATCAAACCGATATCCACCTCCCTACCCGTAGAAATTATTATTATTATTATTATTAGTAGTAGTAGTAGTAGTAGTAGTAGTAGTAGTAGTAGTAGTAGTGTAGTACGGTAGTAGTAGTAGTAGTAATGATAAATTGATGATGATGATGATGATGATGATGATAATGTCATTAATCGAAATGTATTAACAAATAAAAAAAATTCCATCAATATTATGTATTTATAACAAAGAATCAAAAATCTTCCATAAATATAGTTAACATGTTTATTACATATGTTAAATGACTAACCTAACCTTAAACTAACTAATAAAGGCTAACTTAAATTTGCCACGTGTCACATTTCTATTGGTTGTGTATGGCTTTTTCATACACATTGTGTATGTGTAGCCTTTTTGAGTTAAGATGAACTCAATTAACTGTATCGAGCTATATTAAACCACAAATTCTCATTTGTGACGGACACTATCCGTCGCAAGCTTAAGACGGATACCATATTCTCTCACAAAATACCCATCAAGGGTGAGTGGAGAAGCACATGGGGGGTGCCCACCTTGTCTCCTCTACCCATTTCCTCTCACAAAATACCCGTCGCAAAATCCGATCCGTCGCAAGCAAGACCTACTGATATTAAACTGGAGGGAGTTGGAATTGGATTGAAGTGAAAATTAATAATAGTTATAGAAACACTATTAAGAATATACGGAGTAAGTAGTTTAATGCTTCATATTATTCATATTATCGAGCTAAATTTGTTGTTGGATTGATTTTTATATAGGTCGTTGTGGTTTATTAAAAAAAAAAATAATGATATCCGCAAGGGTGTGATTTAGTGGTTAAAAATTGAGTGATTCCCAATGTTCTCAGGTCTCTCAGGCTCAAACCTCCTCAAGAGGAATCTTGTAGAGTATTTATGGCCGAGTGGCGGCTTACTTAGTATGCGTGGTTTGCAGGCAGGTAGCGACTGTGGGTTCTCTCGTTAATAATAATAATGAAGATTGTCATGATATGCTTTTTGAGTTGTTTTGCGAGATTTAAATCTGACATTTTGACGCCCTCATATAATTAAATTACTTTCTCCATCCTAATCATTTAGTTGACCTTTTATATTCACAATAAAAAGTATTTTAATCAAAGATAAATAAATAAATGAGACGGAGGAAATATTATATCGAGATTCAACTGTACACATGCATTTTCCCTACATAGTCAAGATCGCCCTTAAATGCTAGCTCAACCTAATATAGATTTAAAACCAACGTACAAGTTAACCACGTAAATTGGTACATACATGCTGCATGCATATATTGAAATACGGAGTATTTATCGCTAAAATTAGGCACCATAATTAAATTAATTATATACGTTGTTAACTTGTAAAAAACCTAATTAAGAGAAGCTACGTCTTAGGTATTAGTGGAGGCTGACGCTAAATCTTGTAGGATGTATTAGGTCAAACTCAAATTAAAGACTATTTACCATTTCTTAACCATTTTTTCATGCGTACGTTACAAAATAAAAGCACAAACAAATTCTACAAATTGTAAGCAATTCTATTCAAAGTAATAAGTGATAAAATATAGGAGGAAAGTTGCTTAGCTTAGGTTACATTAATCAATACTTCTAAAGTTATGTGGAGAATCGATCTTGCAAGCCAATGTTAAATTAAAAGGGGTTAATTAGGCAATGTGATTTATAGTCCATGAAATTTTTAGTAATTTCCAAAAGGAGCTTTTATAGCAATGTCATGATTACCGGAATAATTATTATTAGGTTTTAGCTAAGTACGTTTTTCAACACGTTATGTCCTGTGGTGTTAATTTCAATTTTCTTATTGATTTGATGTATGATGACGTGGTACATTAGATCACTTTTCACTCGATGTTAACCTCTTTAATCTTTATGTCATATGAGAAGCCGTACTCTTTGTCAAAGATGATTCTTGCCTAGGGTAGCCTACTAGGACATTTTTTATTTTGATGGATATTGACCTTCAGTTGTCATAAATTTATAAATTTATATTTTAACTTAGAAACGAAATTTACTCGCATCTTCAACTTTCTAATTAGCAAACGAGTCTACATTCATTGCATGTTGAAGTTAAGCCATTAAAAACACAAACATTTACCCAGCAACTTATACTCCATATAATACAGTTACACTCCTTATAATTAAGCCTAATTAACTGATCGATCTTAAGAAAGGCATGATAAAATTAACAATTTAGGGCAAATTTAGGTGTAAAGCCATTAAAACACAAACATTTATCCAGCAACTTTACCCCGTATATATAATACAGTTATACTCCTTATTATTAGGCCTAATTAAACCATCGACCTTAAGCTAAGAAAGGCATGATAAAATTAACAATTTAGGGCAAATTTACGTGTAAAATTATCTAATATACACAAATCCATATACTCCGTATCTACAATAAAACAACCTTAACTTCTTTAATCAAGTAGTAATTTTTTTGTAAAAAAAAAAAAAAAAGATGAGTTATGCATTAGATATTGGTGGAGGCTGACGTTATATCTTATAGGAAATAGAATATGTTGAGTCTTTCATGACTCCTAGTAATAGGACAATAACCAAGGATATATATCTACCATTATTTCAACACTTTGCCATGCTTATATTACAAACAAATCCAAAAACAATGCTTATAAAAACAAGCAATTCTTAACTAAGTAATTAAAGATAGAGTAAAAAAGTTATGTAACATATATATCATTACTTTAAAGATATGTGGAGAATCGATCACGCAAAAGTAAACAAGCAAGTAGGACAAGTGATGTACAGTTCATAGTAGATGAATGAAAGCATATTCTTGTTGGATGCTAGCTTATAATGATGTGTCTTTGCTCTTTACATGGAGTATTATAATTAGTCAAGGCTCTAAAAAATTGTTGTATCTTTTTAACATTTTTACCCTTATATTTAACTTTTTCCTTTTTCTTTTTCTTTTTTTAGGTCAATTTCATCATAATTACCCCATCCGTCTCATTCATTTGTTTATCTTTTATATTCTTTGTGAGAAGTATTTTAATCAAAGACAAACAAATGATTGAGACGAAGGGAGACTAATTCACATTACAAAAAATCGCGTAATTGCTACTCTAGGTTAATTAATAAAGTGACTAATTCCATTAACTTCAACTCATTTCTAAATTTACGATAACGATATTAAAATCATTTCGTTACTTTATATAAGTCTAGCGCAATAATTAAAACTCGACAAGTGTACTAATTTTGAAACAACCACCGGTGAAGGACTAAGTTTAATTACAACTCAATACTACACACAATCAAAACTAGATATATACTCGGATATATATGTTGGTTAATTAATATAGATTTGATTTTTGTATGCAAAGGGAATTAAATAACGATTTTAATGCTAATAGGGTTCAAACCGAGGTCATTGAATTCCACATCTTAGAATTTTACCAATTAAACTAGTTGTATTCGACAATTTACACATTGAGAATTGCGATATGTCAGCAAACTGAAAATAAAGTTGAGTGTGGAGAGAGTATCATTTAGTTTAATTGGTAAAGACATTAATTTGCTAGGTTGACATCTATAGCAAAGATTAAAACTTGCCTATTTTAGTGGGGAATGCCGTAATGCTAATAATTTAATGCAATTCACCTGATTTTTATTGCATTGTTCATTGTTGTGATGACACAAACTACAAATTGGGATAATATAGAGATAAGATAAGTGGAGACATGCATCATATCATCATGAGGTGCATTTGTTGAGCTAGGTCTTAACTCGATTGTGAAGTCTCTTGTAGGTTTCCCATTATCACAAATTCTTATTTCAGACGGAGGTATCCGTCTTAAGCTTAAGACGGATACCATATTCTCTCACAAAATACCCATCAAGGGTGAGTGGAGAGCACATGGGGGGAGCCCACCTTGTCCCCTCTACCCATTTCCTCTCACAAAATACCCGTCTTAAGATCCGACCCGTCTTAAGCAAGACCTATTGTCCCATTATATATATAATTTATAATGTTTTGTCATTTCCCTGAATTTCTCCTAGAAAAATGTTACGTAATTTATGCATGTGTGGTATCTAATTAGGCCACGTTTGGTTTATATGAGAATTAAACTCTTATGTTAGTTCCAATTCACATGATTTAATTTTCTTAACTAGAATCACCTAAATTGCATTTTTATGTTTGGTTGTCATGCTAAAGTTTCATTTTCCTGAGAGTTTCCAATGAACTTGGAGGTTTAGGTAGTTTAATTCTACCATTATGCAGGAGTTGAAAACTCCCCCATTTTACAAAAAATGAGGTAACCAAACAACTTCCAAAAATCACAATTCATGAGATTTTAATTCCCATAAATTGGATGGGCAACCACACAAGGCCTTAGTGTCGACAACGAAATGAATTTCGATATATAAATATATACTCCGACATTATCACACATACATTAAACAAATAAGAATACTATTATTGAAGATATTTTTGTTCGTAGATATTTAAGTAGAGATTTTAAGTGAAAGGAATTACCATAATATATATTGTGCACCATGTAGGTGTAACACATCTATATATTGGTAAAAAAAGTAAAAACCTGACCAAATCTACCCCTTATTTGAATCTCGAGTATTAAAACATTTGATACATAAATAACATGATACGAATAATAACATATCTGATAGATGAATCAGTTCAATCAAAATCTTAAGGTGATGGTTAAGACTCATATATTATACATATTCAGTGGTGGAGCTAGGGGGGCTAGCAGGGGCGGTCGCCCCCCCGACGGATGAGATTTTCGAAGTTTTTAGTCAAATTTTTTGATTTTTTTTCGAGTTTACCTTATGTTATTAGTCGTTCGCCCCCCCCCTAAAATTTTTCGCCCCCCCTAAGTTTAATTCCTGGCTCCGCCACTGCATATTCCCTCCGTCCGGGATATTTGTTTACTATTTTCATTTTAGGGTGGCTCATTCATTTGTTTACCTATCTATATTAAAGAGGTTTCTTATGTGTATTTTGATATTCCAATGAGACTATTGTCTACTTGTCATACAATGCCCTACTCACAAATGGTCCCATCCCTTCTCCTTTATCTTTGTGCCAAAAGGAAAGGTAAACAAATGACCGGAACAAAGAGAGTAGTTATTGTAACAACCCGAAAAGTACCCAATTTTTCTAGTAAAATATCTTACGGATACTTTTCAGCACACTTAAGTTTTTAAAATAGAATTTATTGTTTCAAGTCGAATTTTGAATTTCCGAATTCGTATTTGGAATTTCTGCGAGATTCCAAGGGAATCCCGTTTTTAAGTCAACTTTGACTTTCGTTGACTTTTTCCGACTCGCCTTGTAATTTTGAAGACCGAAATTTTATTTAAAAAAATAATATTTTTAATTTATTTTTATTAAGATTTATTTGGATTTATGAAAATTTAATATAATTATTTTGAATTTATTCGGAATTAAAGAATAACTTCTACGGTTTTAACCCGAACGTCATTTAACTATTCCCGAGTCATCTTAAATCCCGAAACAAACCCGAAACTCGACTTTGGCATGAGTGACACGCCCCATGTCATCTTTTTCCACTCACTTTTGATATTTTCATTCTTATGATTAAACTAATAATAATATCTTAGATATTTATAACTTTATCGATCCGTCAACGAAAAATTACGCAAATCGTTTACAAAACAGACCCGACAATCACCATACCACACGGCTCCTCTTCCTCTAATAAGGCTAGATATTTTTCTTTCTTTTGATTACAATAACATAATATCTAGATATTTAGTTTAATTAACTTAATATATAATTATATCTAATCAATTACCGTAATATAATTATTAAACCCGAGTCAATTCTGTAACAACAATTTCAAAACCCGACTCATTATTTCTTCTATAACTACACGGCTCACACACCCACTTTACTCACTAACAACCTTTTCATTTTACAATAAATCAACTTAAGATCTAATTAACACTTTATTTAATCGTTCTTCATCGTTCTTCGTCGTTCTTCGTCGTTCTTGAGCAAAATAATCATAAAACCTTCATTTCTCATTCAAATCCGTCCTAACTTATATTTCTAGAATCTCCTCTTCGCTCTCCATCTTCAAGTACGGTTTAATTTCAATTCCGACAAAATCGTTTTCAACACTTTAATTATGGAAAATCAAGTTTTAATTCTAATAATGTTTTTCTTGTCATTTCTTATAGGGGAAGATTTTGAAGACGAGTTTGGAGACTCGTATATTTTGGGTGAAGATTAGTAGACGGGTTTATACTTCTTATTTTTTTTGGTGCTAATTGGTTTTGCTAGCTAAGGTAACAATTCCGAGTTACTCGACGAATTTAATGTTACATATTTGTGTTTCTTTTGTTTTAGTTCATGTTATGGTTATTTATGGTTTTAGTTAGTAACATGATAAGTAGTTGTTGATATTATGTTTTTATGAATTTATAGCATGTTTAGTGTTCTTGACATATTTGTATGATTTATTTATAACCATGATTTTTGTATGATTGATGGTTAAATTGGTTGTTAAAAATGGATGTTGTTAATTAAAAACATGTTGGAATTAATTGGGAATGGTGGTTGTTAGAACCGTGTAAAGTGGCCGGAAAAACCAGCCCAAACCGGCCGGTTCAGGCCCGGTTCAGGCCGGTTCAGGCCGGTCCAGCCCGGTCTGGATTTGGTCCGGGTATGGTCCTTGGGTCTTGTGTCGATATTTGATTGTTTGGTTGTTGTTTTGACGGGTTTTAAATATGTTAAGCATGCGGGAAAATATTAAGAAACGGTTTTAGAATTTTAATCAAAACAGCCCAAACCAGGCCGTGGGCCCAGTCCAGGTCCGGTTTGGTCTCGGCCCAAATCAGCCCGTGGGTCCCTCTTTGGGACTTGTGACGGTTTTTGAGTTTAGTGTTAATTTATCGTGTTTTGTAATATTTAGCAAGTGGGAAATTTTAATAAGTAAATTATTTAATTAAAAGTATTTTTCATAATATTATAATTCCTCACATGTTAGAAATTATAATACGAGATTATAGTTTAATTCGATATACTTTAAGTCATGCGGGTTTTCGTAATATTTAATAATTCACATGTTAGAAGTTTTAATAAAATAAGCATGAATTGAATATGATGATTTTATGTTGAAGTCTATGGGGTAAAGACTCTGTTTCTAGCCGGTTTGACCAAACGGGTTTGGTCAAACTAAGATCTAGTCAGCCCCGTTTTGACTGATGACCCGTCGCGGGACTCGGGTCGGGGATTTGTCTTCAAGGAAGGTTGTATTTAATTAATGAATTAGCCTTAGTAGATATGAGGCGATATGATATTTGATTATTATTTATATGCAATTAGTCACATGATAGGATGTTTTTCCGTGAC
>JAIUZE010010540.1:0-36152 GCA_022085475.1 Heliosperma pusillum
AAGGTAACGGTGAAGGGTTACTCGATATCATTTACGTGTTTTATGTGTTTTCTAGGCTAGTAATCGTATTTAGATTATGGTTAATATGCTTAGGACTTGTGTTGTTGTTGTTGGTTGTTGTTAGTGGTTAATTGATATGAGAATTGATGGTTTGTGATGATAAATGAGGATTTTTGGTTGATAACTTGTTAAGATTTGATTGTGCCTGAATCCCGTGTAGGACGCTGGCTGCGTCGTGGGACGCAGGCTGCGTCGTAGGACGCAGGCTGCATCGTGTTGGCGCAGGCTGCGTTACGCGCGGCCGACTGCAGTTTTCTTATACTGAACCCTTTTCGTAAAATGATCATATCTCCTTCGTTACTTGCTTGTTTTGGGCTTGTGACATCCCGTTGGAACCGTATGAGGATAAGCTATCACTTGAATTTAGAATTTCTGCATTTGCATGTCTAGAACTCTAGTTATAACTGTTTGAAGTGGACCCTTGTTTTCGTTGGTTTCCAAACAACGTTGTTTTGGAGAGGTGATCTATGTTTTTATTTATTATGCTTCATAACTCGCTCTAATGCTTATGTATCATGTATTGATTCATTTTTATCATATTTAAGTTTATTTAATTCCCTAATCACATGTTTGTGACGGTTTTTGGTATGTCCCACCTTGAGTCGGTTTTTACAAATGTTACGGTTTGAGCACTATTTTGTTATGTGCTTTGTACTCTCATTCCCTTGGCTACCTCCACGTTCGTAAGGCTGGAATGTCGGAACGGAGAGGTATCCTACTGCTTAATGGCATGTGTAGTGGGCATACGACGACGTTGTTGGGAGTTGAACGCATTGCGTTGATCGACCCGGCCGTCAAATGTTGTGTACTTGCGAGGTGGTGTTATTTGCATGTAGCGTACCGCTTGTTATGTGGTTTGAGCTCTTTTCTGCCTCTTTCGTGAATTGTATCTACCGAATTTGGGGTACTCGGCGTCTATGATTGACCGAGTCTTGGATGCGAAACGTTTATCGCATGTCGAACCGGTAAATGTGATTTCGGGATTCTGGCCAGATTTAGACTAGGACCGGGTATTTATATCGTCGTCCTACCGGAGGAAATTAGTCTACATACACGAAATGTGATCGTGTATGCGTTCAGGGAAATGTTTATCTCGTGGATGCCTGTTAATCATACTTGCTATGTACACGGTGCTAGTGCGTTTCATTTACCATGAGAGATGTCGTCTTTGTGTCGTTGTCTTTGAATGCGTGATTTCATGATTGATTATTCATGGTCATTGCATGACTTGGCATCGTCAATGTATTGGTTTGTTTGAATGGATGATAATATGATCGATTTATTGTGATCATCGCATGACTTGGCATGGTTTGTTTGTCGAGTCTCAATCTTATCAAACTTATTGCAATGAAACTATTCAGAAAACAAGCTAAAACTATGACAAATTGAACTAAGGTTAGACACTTTGCAATTGCTCTGTTTTTGTTTGGACTGAATGCTAAAAGAAAGAGATAGAACCTTAACCAAAGCACAAAGCCAATGGTTGAGGGTTGAACCTTGAACCCAGCACTCAGCTAAGGATCTAAGCTCACTTCCAAGCACAAACCAAAGGAAGTTGTCTCAAGCACACAACCAAGAGATGTTAACAGAAACAAGGTTTCAGTTTTTGTGTTTACTTCAAATCTGCCTTTCATTTATTTGAAACAAGCCTTATATAGGTATTAGGATTACATCTTGAACGTCCAAACACATCTAAGGTTAATAATGATCCTAAAAAGAAAACAAAATGACAACTACAAACTGATACAAACTGAAATAAAGTGAACAATAGAAAAACAGTTCTGAAAAGGACAGGTTCCTTGTTGCCTTGTTGCTGCTTTGTTATATGGTACATAGTGGACTTTTTGCTTGGTGTTTTGGTCCTAAACTGGAGTAGTAATAGTCCCCAAAGTCTGAGCAAAAAGCCCTTGAGTCTGCTTGGCCAAAAGAGGAAACCTTGAGAGTGACATTTGAACTGCTTCTGGATAGGTGAGAACTGGACTGTTGAACTTGGCTTATGTTTTGAGGGGTGTTCCTGGCGTTTTCTGAGGAAGGTTTCCTGGACAAAAAGTTAGTAGACCCTCCCTAGAGTCATGCCCCATAGTTGGTTAGGAGTCCCTAAGCTTGGAAGTTGCCCTGAGACCCTCCCCAAGGCACTGCTGCTGGCTGAATTTTCTGAGGTTTTGTTGGCTTGTTTTGTGAGTCTGTTTTGTGTCTTGGTTGGCTTTGGCTCGTGTCATGGCTATCACTGGCTCGTGTCATGGCTTGTTGGCTTGGGCCTGGGCTATACAAAGCATTAAGATAGCTTTTTGCACATGGTAAGGCTGGTACTAGATCATGGTTGGACTGATCATGGTTTGGCTGGTCTTGTCTTTGAGCTTGGCATTGAACTCCTGTTGCAACCCCTCCTTCTTGAAAAAGATTTGCCCTCAAATCCTCTTTATCCTCAGAGTCCTCCTGATAATGACTTAGGTCTCCCACATTGAATGTCCCATGTACCCCATAATCTCCTGGCAAATCTATCTTGTAAGCATTAGGTCCAACCCTTTCAAGCACCTCAAAAGGACCATCAGCTCTTGGCATGAGTTTGTTTTTCCTCTTCTCTGGGAACCTTTTTTTCCTTAAGTGCAACCACACCATGTCTCCTGCCTTGAACTCCCTAGCTTTCTTTGGACCTTTGGCTCTTGACTTATACATCTCATTGGTTCTCTCAATCTGTTTCTTGACTTGACTGTGAATCTGCATCATTTGTTGTACTCTTTCTTTGGCATCATAGTTGACTTCTTTCCTTATCACTGGTGCTAGGTCTGTTGGCATTAGAGGATTAGCACCATAAACAACTTCAAAAGCGGTCTTACCTGTGCTGTGTGAGGGAGCTCTATTGAATGCAAACTCAGCCTGTGACAGTTTGATATCCCAATCCTTTAATGACTTAGCAATGATACATCTCAAGATCCTTCCAAGTGTTTTGTTAGTAACCTCTGTCTGGCCATCTGTTTGGGGATGGTATGCTGTACTGAAAAGTAACCTTGATCCTAGGAGTCTCCAGAGTGATCTCCAGAAGTGGCTTATGAACTTAGTGTCCCTGTCAGACACAATGCTCCTTGGTACCCCATGCAACTTGACGATTTCCTTGAAGTAGAGCTCTGCTACCCCCATGGCATCTTCTGTCTTCTTGCAAGCAACAAAATGGGCCATTTTGCTGAACCTATCCCCTACCACCATTACTGAGTCTTTGCCCCTTTGTGTCCTAGGCAGTGCCACTACGAAATCCATACTGATGTCCTCCCATGGTTTGTTTCGTACAGGTAGTGGGGTGTAGGGGCCTGCATGGAACTGTGACTTGGCTAGTTGACATGGCTTGCACCTTTTGATAGTATCCTGCATATCACCTAGCATCTTGGGCCAATAGAACTGCTCATGTAATATCTCATAGGTCTTTTGCACCCCAAAGTGTCCTGCAAGCCCATTGCAGTGGACCTCCTTGACTAGTAACCCCCTGTAAGGACCCCTAGGTATGCATAGTTTGTTTCCTTGGAAGAGGAACCCATTCTGTGTCAAGTATTTACTACCCTTCTTGAGCTTTCCTTCTGCATACACTTCCCATTCCTCCTTGAAGTCAGGATCTTCCATGTAGAGTTCCTTCATGAACTCAAAGCCTAGGACCCTTTGCTCCATGAATGACAGCATCACAGATCTCCTAGAAAGAGCATCAGCCACCACATTGTTCTTTCCTTCTATGTATTTGCTTGAGAAGGAGAAAGATTTTAGGAATTCCACCCACTTGGCATGCCTGGGGTTGAGTTTGTGTTGACCATTGATGAACTTTAAGGCCTCATGGTCTGAATGTAGCACAAAAGGCTTAGGTTTTAAGTAATGCCCCCAATGATTCAAAGCCCTCACTATGGCATAAAACTCCTTGTCATAGGTAGAGTAATTCAACCTAGCCCCACTTAGTTTTTCACTGAAATAAGCTATAGGCCTCTTCTCTTGAACCAGTACTGCCCCAACTCCTAACCCACTTGTATCACACTCCACTTCAAACAGTTTGTTAAAGTCAGGAAAGCCTAGTATAGGGGATCTGCACAACAGATCCTTAATGGTATTGAAGGACTTCTCTGCCTTTTCTCCCCAAGTGAACTCCCCTTTCTTCATGCATTCTGTGATGGGAGCCATGATAGAGCTGAATCCCTGAATGAACCTTCTATAGAAGGATGCCAACCCATGAAAACTCCTGACCTCAGTGACTGTCTTGGGGGGGGCCAATCTCTGATTGCCTTAACCTTTTCAGGGTCAACAGCTACCCCATCTTTTGAGATGATGAACCCAAGGAAATGAACCTCAGGTTGCATGAAAGTACACTTCTCTAGCTTTCCATATACCTTATTTTCTCTGAGAACCTCACAAAGTAAATTCAACTGTTGTAGGTGTTCTCCTTTGCTTGAACTATAGACTAGAATGTCATCAAAGTATACCACAATGAATTTTCCCAAGTAAGGCCTTAATACTTCTGTCATGAGCCTCATGAAGGTGCTAGGGGCATTGGAGAGCCCAAATGGCATCACTAGCCATTCATACAGCCAATGCTTGGTTTTGAATGCAGTCTTCCACTCATCTCCAGCTCTAATCCTTACTTGATGATACCCTTGTCTTAGATCAATCTTGGTGAACACTTGAGCCCCACTGAGTTCATCCAGAATGTCATTGAGTCTAGGTATAGGGAACCTATACTTAATGGTGATGTTGTTAATTGCTCTGCTATCTATACACATTCTCCAGGTTCCATCTTTCTTAGGTACTAGCAATGCTGGTACAGCACAGGGGCTAAGAGATTCCCTGACATACCCCTTACTTAGCAATTCTCCCACCTGAGATTGCAGCTCTTCAGTTGCCCTGGGGTCACTTCTATAAGCTGGTTTGTTTGGAAGGACAGCCCCATGCACCAGATCAATGTGGTGCTCAATTCCCCTTAGTGGGGGTAATCCACTAGGTAATTCAGCAGGAAAAACATCCTCATAGATTTTCAGCAAGGCTTGTACTTCTTTAGGCACCTGGTTAGACCCTTCCCCTACCTCCTTAGTGAGGAGGACATAGACTAGCCTAAGATCATTGAGTTCTTGCTCCATTTCTGACTCACTCAACAGTAGAACTTCCTTGGCAGCTTCAGTTAGGAGTGGAGGATTTCCTTTCAGGATAGGGGGTAAAGGAGCTAAGATGATTTTCTTCTTCCCAAACCTGAAAGAGTAAGTGTTGTCCCTTCCCTGATGGATAGCATCCCTATCAAACTCCCAAGGCCTCCCCAATAGAAGATGGCAAGCATCCATAGGCAATACATCACACAAGGCCTCATCAGCATATCCTTTACCAATAGAAAATGGAACAACACACTGTTGATCTACCTTAACTTCAGCCCCCTTGTTCAGCCACCTAAGCTTGTAAGGTTGAGGATGGTCTTTGGTGGGCAATGTTAGCTTGTCCACCAGTGTTTTAGAAGCTACATTGGTGCAACTACCTCCATCTATAATCAGATTAAACACCCTCCCTTTTATGGTGCACCTAGTTCTAAAGATCTGGTGTCTTTGATCTTTTTCTAAGGGTTGGGGTTGTGTGTGCATCACCCTCCATGTCACCAGACTTAACCCAGCATCAGGCTCTATCAACTCCTCACTAGCTTCTATCTCAGGCTCTTCCACCTCATCATCACAGACCAACACCTCATCATCGCCCCAATGAATTACCTCTAGGGTGCTCAGAGCTCTTTTAGATGGACATTCTCTAGCAAAATGTCCATAACCTTGACATTGAAAACACTTTTTGAGAGGGGTAGTCTTCCTTTGGCCTGCCTCAACAACCTTGCCTTTATCAGGATTGAAAGGAGTCTTAGTAAGAGCCACAGGTTCTCCCATCTTGATTCCTACAAAAGGTTTGTAGGTAGGGGTTCTAGCAGGTGTTTTAAAGGCACTGGCTTTTCCTTTCCCCAACTTCTCTACTCTTAAGGACAAGTTGACAGCTTCCTCAAAGGAGTATATATTTTGCAGCCTAACTTTACTAGCTATCCTCTCATCCAAGCCTTCTAAAAACCTTGCTATCTTTTGCTCAGACTTTTCAACAACCTCACATTGCAGTGTGAGTTGTTCAAAGTCCCTTAGATAAGATTCTACAGGTCTTTGGTCCTGCTTTAGGTGAGTAAGCTTAATGAACATATCCTGAGTGTAGTCCCTAGAGACAAACTTAGCCCTCATTTTCTTTTTCAGTTTGAGCCATGACTTAACAGGTTCTTTCCCTTCCCTAACCCTCAAGGTTTTCATGTTTTCATACCACAGTGAGGCATAGCCTTTTAGTTTCTTGATAGAAACCTTAAAGGCCTTTCTATCAGTGTATCCTTTAAACTCAAAGACTCTTTCTACAGACCTTAGCCAATCTAGGAAATCATCAGGGTTCAAGCTACCTAGAAAGTCAGGGATCTCTACCTTTATGTCTTTGTCTTGGTGTCTGAGAAGACTGTGATCTGAGCCATCTGAATCTGACATTTCAAATTGATCTACAGGTTGTCTCTTCCTTCCTCCACCTTGTGGGAAAGGTGCTCCTCTTCCTCGACCCCTGCCTCCCCTTGTATCATTGTTCTGTTGGCCCTCAAGGAGTTCATTGACAGATCTAGAGACCTCCATTACAGTTCTGACAAGACCTTGAACTGTGTTTTCAAGACCTGTGATTCTCTCTTCACTCATGGTTGGATTTTGTATTTTTAATGTAGTTAGGTAGATGAACTCACAAACCAAAGCTCTTGATGTGGTCGTTATACACCAAAAATAAAACCTAAGTCTACTAACTAAGAAGATAGCGGAAGTAGGGTCGATCTCCACAGGGAGGAAACTAATTTACTGAAATCTAAATCTGCCAGTAACAATCTATGGGGGTTTGAAAAGGTTTTAAACTAAACTAAAAAAAGATTAAAGGAAGAGAAATAAAAATAGAGAGAGAATATGCTAGGATTCGGTCTACTGAAGTATCGGCATCTACAGGTCAACTAAGTCAGTCAATCTTTTAATGAGAAGAGCAATGGTTTTCTCCTCTCGGTCTCAAACCGCCCTAGGGATTTTCCTAATTAACTCTCGTCCTCTTAGGAGTCACCTATCAATTCTAAGCAAGCCTTCCCTTCCAATCTCTCGATCCAGGTCGGGGTTAACTACCTAGTCTAGTCTCCTGCGTGCACTCATTCGACTAAACCTCAATTAAATTGCAAAGATCGATTCTCACGACTAGCTAAAATAATCTATCCTAACATGCCTCTACTACAGTTTCCCTCATCCCAACATACAAGAGAATTAGCTACTCATATTATTAACGATGCTAACTAAGACGATTAAACATATGACGATAGACATAATAAAATCGCAATTAACAAGCATGACAATAATAAAGCAGTAATTAAGAAGAGAAAACAATAATTAAGACTAAAAGAAAGGATTAAGAATAAAGAGAGGAAAGAGAAAGGAGTTTACAATCTTAGCAAATCCGGCGTAAAGAACAAATCCTACGTCGATAAACCCGAATGCAAACCAAAGATAAAGTTCAGAAAACTAAAGGAAGATTAATGTCTAATAATTCCGAACCCTAAGGGTTCAGAATCCTAATGATTCTGAATAATCCAAACTGACGAGAATTAAGAGTTTATATAATGCTAAACACGACTCTTAAACCCTAATTAAGCTACGGACTTAAGGCCCATGATAGATTCTACTCGATCGAGTAACAATTCTACTTGATCGAGGACTTTATTGGAGGAAATCACTCGATCGAGTAACAATTCTACTCGATCGAGCAACTTTTCAGCAGCTTCTACTCGATCGAGCACAGGACAGCTCGATCGAGCAACTATTCTCTTCCACGCTCCTCGATCGACCAAATACATAATCGATCGAGGTCTTTTGGCCTATCGTGCAGTGTTGGACACGACTTTGGACTTGATTGCGAGCGGTTTCACGCTTTCCCATGCAAGAGCTTATCTTCCGTTCCTTCCATTCTCCTAAATGCATACAAAGTGGACTGTTTTGGCTCGGTTTCTGCTACTACACAGCTTGTACCTACAAAATAGTAATGAAAGTACAAAGTAGCCAAATAGGGGCATATGACGATATAATATCGCCTAAATGACATATAAATGCGTGCATAAATGGACTAGAAAAGTCTATATAAAATACACGCATCAGCTCTGATAACCAATTTGCAATGAAACTATTCAGAAAACAAGCTAAAACTATGACAAATTGAACTAAGGTTAGACACTTTGCAATTGCTCTGTTTTTGTTTGGACTGAATGCTAAAAGAAAGAGATAGAACCTTAACCAAATCACAAAGCCAATGGTTGAGGGTTGAACCTTGAACCCAGCACTCAGCTAAGGATCTAAGCTCACTTCCAAGCACAAAGCAAAGGAAGTTGTCTCAAGCACACAGCAGAGAGATGTTAACAGAAAAAAGGTTTCAGTTTTTGTGTTTACTTCAAATCTGCCTTTCATTCATTAGAAACAAGCCTTATATAGGCATTAGGATTACATCTTGAACGTCCAAACACATCTAAGGTTAATAATGATCCTAAAAAGAAAACAAAATGACAACTACAAACTGATACAAACTGAAATAAAGTGAACAATAGAAAAACAGTTCTGAAAAGGACAGGTTCCTTGTTGCCTTGTTGCTGCTTTGTTATATGGTACATAGTGGACTTTTTGCTTGGTGTTTTGGTCCTAAACTGGAATAGTAATATTCTCCAAAGTCTGAGCAAAAAGCCCTTGAGTCTGCTTGGCCAAAAGAGGAAACCTTGAGAGTGACATTTGAACTGCTTCTGGATAGGTGAGAACTGGACTGTTGAACTTGGCTTATGTTTTGAGGGGTGTTCCTGGCGTTTTCTGAGGAAGGTTTCCTGGACAAAAAGTTAGTAGACCCTCCCTAGAGTCATGCCCCATAGTTGGTTTGGAGTCCCTAAGCTTGGAAGTTGCCCTGAGACCCTCCCCAAGGCACTGCTGCTGGCTGAATTTTCTGAGGTTTTGTTGGCTTGTTTTGTGAGTCTGTTTTGTGTCTTGGTTGGCTTTGGCTCGTGTCATGGCTATCACTGGCTCGTGTCATGGCTTGTTGGCTTGGGCCTGGGCTATACAAAGCATTAAGATAGCTTTTTGCATAGGGTAAGGCTGATACTAGATCATGGTTGGACTGATCATGGTTTGGTTGGTCTTGTCTTTGAGCTTGGCATTGAACTCCTGTTGCACTTATACCGCTAACGGTGAGATGTAAGCCCTAGTGAGCGTATTCGGTTGCCTAAGAGTGTCTTCCCCGAGTCTTTGTATAACATGATGGATTCGGATTTGTATTCCAAATGCTCTTATCATTATATATTGAATTGCCTATCTATCCTTATCGTATCCCACATGTATATCTATATATGCATGCTTCTACTTTTGTATTTCCTTTGATGTACGTTTAATGTGATATGGTTGGGAGAACCCGGAGTTACTCCCCACTGACTGTGGCGTTCATGTTTTTCATGGATGAACAGGTTGCTTGCATGGATGGCTTTGTGCTTATGCTATTTTGGATTCGGGTGTGAGCTAGCGGGCGTTGTCCCTGGAAGATTCACCTCTAGTCGTTAATTAGCTAATTTGCTAAACACTTATTCTTTGATAACATTTTGAGAGACTCCGTCTCTTTGTTGTATTCCGTACTTAGTTTGTAATGTTTTGACACTCCTCGTATTTTCTACCTTGCATGTATAAAAGTTTTTAAAATATAGTATTTCCGCAAATTAATTCACATGCTTGTATGTTTTATATTTCCGCATTCGCGAGGGTTGTCACAGTTGGTATCAGAGCTTTATCGCTCCCGACGCACACACGTGAACCCTAAATTAAACTACTTGACCTTAAAAATAATAAATGAGAGTTGGGTAGAAGTTAAGGATTTTACTTGGTAGTCTATTTGTTTATGCTAATTGATAGGAGTAACTTAATTTGTTTTTGTTTCTTATGAAGATGGTTAGACCACGTCTAGTTGAGAACGTTATGTTGGAAGCTCTTACTCAAGTGCTGAAAAATCAGCAAGATGCGGCTTTAGCTCAAGCCAACAACCAAGTTCCCCCTCGAAGGGAAGATAACCATCAAGGTGGCTATGCATGGGTAGCTGGACAAATAGCAAGGAGTAAAATCGTACCTTATGGTGGAGAACCGGACCCTACGGAGTTATCCGATTGGTTCCGTGAGATGGAGAAGCAGTTCGATCTATACCAAGTCCGCGAAGAGGACAAGGTGAGGATCGCAAAGCACTTCCTGGTGAGGGAAGCTGATAACTGGTGGGCTATCACAAGTGCCACCGCTGTTCTTGAAGAAGACTTCAACTGGGCTACCTTCAAAGCTCTTGTGGAGGGTAGATTCTATCCTAAAGAGCTTAAGCAACAAAGGCTTAAAGAGTTCATTGACTTTAAACAAGGCAATTTGTCAGCTTAGGACTTCACTACGGAGTTCAATAAGCTTGCTCATTTTGCTCCAAGACTTATTCGAGATGATGAGGACCGAGCGTTCTATTACCGAAACAAGTTGAGTGCCGTCCTGCAAAGTAAAGTGAGGAGGAATACTACCTCCTTTGGAGATCTTTATGATGATGCCTTGTGGGCCGAGAATTCTATGAATAATCCTTGATGGGCCTTGAGGGCAAAGTAAAGCCTTGATGAATAATCCCTCTCCTTCTTATGCTCCTAGGCCGAATGTTTATGGGAAGAGATCGTTTATTCCGTCTCCTTCTAATTCTTATGCTAACAAGAGGAGATTCAATCCTCCTTCCAATGCAAATACAAGAAATCCTGCTCCTTTCATTCCTAGAGCTACTTTAAATGTGGCTCATAAGCCTTATACTCCTCAAGCTCAAGGTCGCTTTTGCAACCAGTGTAGACTTCCATATCATCCCGGTGTGCCTTGTTCCAACCGACCTTATCTTTGCTACTTTTGTCAAAAGGGTGGTCATCGTTACGAGGATTGCCCCGATCGAAAGTTGCCCCCTCCTCCTCCTGCTAAACCTAAGGGTTCTATCTTTGTCATGAGCCGTGCCGAAGCCGATGCTCATCCAAAGATCATTACGGGTATCTTCTCAATCTTAGAGCAACCGTGTCTTATTCAATTTGATACCGGTGCTTCTATGTCTTTTGTGTCATCGACTTATGCCAATAAATTATCTATCAAGCCTACATCTAGTGAGGATACTCCCATATCCTTACCATCCGGAGATATTATCTCTTGTTCTACTCTTTATCCAAATGTTCCAATATCTATTGCGGGTTCTATCTTTCCCGCTAATCTCCTTAAGTTTCCTCTAGGAAAGTTTGATATAATATTAGGTATTGATTGGTTAGCATTTGATCATGCTAGGTTCGAGTGTCGTGATCAAAAGATTTATTTAAAGAGTCCTTTAGGGGTTAGAATAACCTATAAGGGATCTCATCCCCGAAAAGGTGTGTCTTTAATTTCCGCTATGAAATTGGTAAGTATGGTTAGAAAAGGTCACCAAGCATTCTTGTGTGTTGTGACTTCTTCATCTACCGCTTTGCCAAGTATTGAAGATGTGCCTATTGTTCGAGAATTCGTTGATGTATTCCCTAAAGATTTGCCCGGGATCCCTCCCGAGCGTGATGTCGAATTCTCTATTGATCTTGTTCCTGGTTCTGGTCCCATAGCCAAAGCTCCTTACCGTATGGCTCCGACTGAATTGAAAGAATTAAGGAATCAGCAAGATGATATGATTGAAAAGGGTTTTATTCGACCTAGTGCCTCGCCTTGGGGTGCTCCCGTTCTCTTTGTAAAGAAGAAAGATGGTTTTATGAGGCTTTATATTGATTATCGTGAATTGAATCGGATTACAATCAAGAAAAGGTATCCTTTACCAAGAATTGAAGATTTGTTTGATCAATTAAAGGGTGCTTCTACTTTTTCCAAGATGGATTTGAGATCCGATTATCACCAAATTCCAGTTCGTGATGTTGATATTCCGAAGACTGCTTTTGGTACGAGGTATGGTCATTATGAGTTCAAGGTAATGCCATTTGGATTGACAAATGCTCCCGCTATCTTTATGGATCAAATGAACCGCACATTTAGTGAGTATTTTGACAAGTGTGTGGTGGTGTTCATTGATGATATTCTTATTTTCTCCAAGTCCGAAGAAGAGCATGCTATTCATTTGAGGATTATTTTGAGTGTTCTCCGTCGTCAGAAGTGGTATGCTAAGTTCTCCAAGTGTGAATTTTGGTTACCTAAACTGTCCTTTCTTGGGCATGTGATTTCTAAAGAAGGTGTAATGGTGGATCCTTCTAAAATTGAGGTTGTTGTTGATTGGAAGAGTCCGACCGATATTAGAGAGATTCGAAGTTTTCTTGGTTTAGCTGGTTATTACCGAAGGTTTGTCAAAGATTTCTCTAAGCTTGCTAGACCGATGACTCAGCTATTGAAAAAGGAAACCAAGTTCCTATGGAATGAAGCTTGTGAAGCAGCGTTTCAAGAGTTAAAGAAGAGGTTAACTACCGCTCCGGTGTTGACTTTGCCTGAGGATGGAGTAGACTTTGATGTCTATTGTGATGCTTCTAAAATGGGATTGGGTTGTGTTCTTATGCAAAATAGAAAGGTGGTGGCTTATGCTTCAAGACAGTTGAGAGTTCATGAAGTGAACTATCCTACTCATGATTTGGAATTGGCCGCCGTTGTTCATGCTTTGAAAGTGTGGCGACATTATCTTATTGGTGTTCATTGTCGTATATTGACAGATCACAAAAGTTTGAAGTACATATTTACTCAAAAAGAGTTGAATATGAGGCAAAGAAGATGGTTGGAATTGGTGAATGATTATGATTTTGAGTTATTGTACCATGAAGGGAAGGCTAATGTTGTTGCCGATGCTCTTAGTAGGAAAGCTTCTCATGCTCTAAATGCTATGCGGGTATTACCCGATGATCTTTGTGCCGAGTTTCGAAAGTTGAGTTTGGAATTTGTGGAGCGTGGGTTTGTTCATGTTGGTGCTATGACTGCCGAACCTGTGTTTCTCCGTGAGATCCGTGAAAGCCAAGTTGAAGATCTTACCTAAAAGTCTATCCAAGCCAAACTTCTTGAAGGTAAAGCTAAAGATTTCAAGTTTGATGATGAAGGTGTTCTTCGTTTCCATGGCCGTTTATTTGTTCCTAATGCTCTTGATTTGAGGAAGCAAGTTCTTGATGAAGCTCACCTTTCCCCTTATTCTATTCACCCCGGTGGTGATAAGATGTACAAGGATTTGAAGCTACAGTTTTGGTGGCCGAACTTGAAGGGTGATGTTGTATCTTATGTTGGAAGATGTCTTACTTGCCAACAAGTGAAGATTGAACAAAAGAGGCCTGGTGGATTGCTACAACCGTTGGATATTCCGCTATGGAAGTGGAAATCTATTTCTATGGACTTTGTTATGGCTCTGCCAAGAACCGTTGGAGGTAAAGATGTCGTTTGGGTTGTTGTTGATCGTTTGACCAAGTGTGCTAGATTTATTCCGATCAAAGAAACTTGGAGTTTGGATCGTTTAGCAAAAGCTTATGTTGATGAAATTGTTAGATACCATGGTGTTCCTAAGGAGATCATATCCGACCGAGATCCGAGATTCGTTCGAGATTTTGGAAAGTTGCAAGAAGCACTGGGTAGTAACGTGTTGATGAGCTACCGATTCAGCAGCTACGGATGGTAAGGACTGAGAGGATATTCAGACTTTAGAAGACTTGCTAGGGGCTTATGCAATTGATTTCCCGTTCTAGTTGGGAAAGAGTCTTACCGTTGGTGGAGTTTTCTTACAACAATAGCTATCATGCATCTATTAAGATGGCTCAATATGAAGCTCTTTATGGAAGGAAATGTCGGAGTCCTATATGTTGGAATCAATTGAGTGACAATCGTGATTTAGGCCCCGATGTTCTTGTTGAAACCATGGATAATGTGAAGGTCATTCGTGATAGAATGAAAGCCGCTCAAGACCGTCAAAAGTCTTATGCCGATATCCGAAGAAGGCCGTTAGAATTCGAGGTTGGAGATAAAGTGTTCTTGAAAGTATCGCCAATGAAGGGTGTTAAAAGATTTGGTGTTATGGGTAAATTGAGCCCGAAATACATTGGACCCTTTGATATTGTGAAGAGGATTGGTGCCGTTGCTTATAAGTTGGATTTGCCGCCGAATTTGGCTAAGGTTCATGATGTTTTTCATGTTTCTCAATTGAGGAAGTATGTTAGTGATCCAAGCCATGTCTTTCAAAAGGAATTGCCCGAGCTTGAACCGAATCTATCCTTTGAAGAGAAGCCGATCCGCATCCTAGATCGTAAGGATAGGAAGTTGAGAAGTAAAGTGGTTCCTTTAGTGAAAGTCTTGTGGAGAAGTGCTAATGTCGAAGAAGAGACTTGGGAAACTGAAGCTTCTATGCGTAGTAAATATCCGAGTCTATTCGAGTAAAGTATTTTTCTTTCCCTCAAGTTTCGAGGGCGAAACTTTTTAAAAGGTGAGGTGATTGTAACACCCGGAAATGTACCCTATTTTTCTAGTGAAAATATTTTACGGATACTTTTCAGCGAATTTAAGTTTTAATTTAGAATTTAATGTTTCGAGTCGAATTTAGAATTTCCGAGTTCGTATTTCGAATTTCCGCGAGTTTCCATGTGAATCCCGTCTTAAGTCGACTTTGACTTTTGTTGACTTTTTCCTTACACAACTCATACTCCCTCCTTAACCTATTTTTCATTCATTCAACACAACACTTACTTCATCCTTAAGAAACCATCAAACCCTTGCCTCCATTTTTGATCCATCTTTGAATCATCATATCTCGATCGTTTCTTGCTCAAATTCTCGTAAGTTCGTCTTATTCTTCCCTCTTAGCTTCCTCTATCCGTATTGATAATAAAATTACCGTCTTTCTCGCTTTTAAAACTTTCCGTCTTTCTCAAGGTGAAGTAAATTCATCTTTTATTAACTATTTTGTAGGTGGTGACCTTCAAGATCCCGACAAAGACTATTTCCTAATTGAAGAGGAGCTTGACGAGTAGTGAAGACGCATAAAGGTAACGGTGAAGGGTTAGTCGATATCATTTACGTGTTTTATGTGTTTTCTAGGCTAGTAATCATATTTAGATTATGGTTAGTATGCTTAGGACTTGTGTTGTTGTTGTTGGTTGTTGTTAGTGGTTAATTGATATGAGAATTGATGGTTTTTGATGATAAATGAGGATTTTTGGTTGATAACTTGTTAAGATTTGATTGTGCCTGAATCCCGTGTAGGACGCTGGCTGCGTCGTGGGAGGCTGGCTGCGTCGTGGGACGCAGGCTGCGTCGTGGTGGCGCAGGCTGCGTTACGCGCGGCCGACTGCAGTTTTCCTTCACTGACCCCTTATCGTAAAATGATCATATCTCCTTCGTTACTTGCTTGTTTTGGGCTTCTGACATCCCGTTGGAACCGTAAGAGGATAAGCTATCACCTTCATTTGGAATTTCTGCATTTTCATGTCTAGAACTCTAGTTATGACCGTTTGAAGTGGACCCTTTTTTTCGTTGGTTTCCAAACAACGTTGTTTTGGAGAGGTGATCTATGGTTTTATTCATTATGCATCATAACTCGCTCTAATGCTTATGTATCATGTATTGATTCATTTTTATCATATTTAAGTTTATATAATTCCCTAATCACATGTTTTGTGACGGTTTTTGGTATGTCCCACCTTGAGTCGGTTTTTAAAAATGTTACGGTTTGAGCACTATTTTGTTATGTGCTTTGTACTCTCATTCCCTTGGCTACCTCCACGTTCGTAAGGCTGCAATGTCGGAACGGGGAGGTATCCTACTGCTTAATGACATGTGTAGTGGGCATACGACGACGTTGTTGGGAGTTGAACGCATTGCGTTGATCGACCCGGCGTCAAATGTTGTGTACTTGCGAGGTGGTGTTATTTGCATGTAGGGTACCGCTTGTTATGTGGCTTGAGCTCTTTTCCGCCTCTTTCGTGAATTGTATCTACCGAATTTGGGGTACTCGGCGTCTATGATTGACCGAGTCTTGGATGCGAAACGTTTATCGCATGTCGAACCGGAAAATGTGATTTCGGGATTCTGGCCAGATTTAGACTAGGACCGGGTATTTATATCGTCATCCTACCGGAGGAAATTAGTCTACATATACGAAATGTGATTGTGTATGCGTTCAGGGAAATGTTTATCTCGTGGATGCCTGTTAATCATACTTGCTATGTACACGGTGCTAGTGCGTTTCATTTACCGTGAGAGATGTCGTCTTTGTGTCGTCGTTCTTGAATGCGTGATTTCATGACTTATTATTCATGGTCATTGCATGATTGGGCATCATCAATGTATTGGTATGTTTGAATGGATGATAATTTGATGGAGTTATTGTGATCATCGCATGACTTGGCATGGTTTGTTTGTCGAGTCTCAATCTTATCAAACTTATACCGCTAACGGTGAGATGTAAGCCCTAGTGAGCGTATTCGGTTGCATAAGAGTGTCTTCCCCGAGTCTTTGTATAACATGATTTGTATTCTATATGCTCTTATCATTATATAGTTGAATTGCCTATCTATTCTTATCGTATCTCACATGTATATCTATATATGCATGCTTCTACTTTGGTATTTCCTTCTATGTACGTTTAATGTGATATGGCTGGGAGAACCCGGAGTTACTCCCCACTGACTGTGGCGTTCATGTTTTTCATGGATGAACAGGTTGCTTGATTGGATGGCTTTTTGCTTATGATATTTTGGGTTCGGGTGTGAGCTAGCGGGCGTTGTCCCTGGATGAAACACCTCTAGACGTTATTTAGCTTGTTTGCTAATCACTTTTACTTTGTTAATATTTGGAGAGACTTCGTCTCCTGTTGTAGTTTATTTCGTACTTTGGTTTGTAACATTTGACACTCCTCGTATACTTCTTCTTGCATGTATAAAAGTTTTAAAAACTTCATATTTCCGCTATATAATTCACATGCTTGTATGTTTTTATTTTCCGCAATTACGAGGGTTGTCACATTCTCCTTGAGATTCCTTATCGTTTTCTATCTCGTTGCTCCTTCATCTTTTCTCTAGTGGATTGGATATTCCGTTTGTAAGGCTCAGAGATAAGCGTGATGTAATTTGGGATTCTTTAGTTAGAATATGTGTTTTTGGATTGAGCAAATTTCAGGTTGTATTTGATCATGGAAAATAGGACTTAAGCTCTAGGATGAATCCTAAGAGTGATATTGTATCCTCTCTTAATGGTTTTAGATTTGGAGCTTGGTATTGTAGTGCTATTTTGAGAATTGAGTTGATCATGATAATAGTTCGTTGTTGTTGGGTACTATAGCGGTTGCTTGGTATGTCATTTGGGAATTTGATGTCTCTAATTGGTGGATTATAAAAGAGACTTTGCTTTAGAAAAATTGAGCCGGTACCCAAAGTTTGAGGAGTATTGTCATAAATGAAAATCGATTCATTTTGAGTTTTAGATGAATTAGATGATTTGAATGGTTGTCTGATTGCCAAGTGATTGATCATTTGTGGTTTGGAATTAGTAATTCTCTCTTATTCTTAAGGAATCCTAGTTTGAGATTGAGAAATGTTCGTTGCAAGCTTTGGATAGTGAGTGCTCAGTTGTTAAGGAATATAGAGATAGAATGGTGAACCCATTCATCTTGAGATTAGTAACCTCCGTAGTTTGCTAATGTGACTATGTATATTTGAGGCTTTGAGCGTAGTAATGATCGAATTAAGGATGTTATGGCGTATTAAAGAATCCTTATAACCGATAATGGATTGTGGATTTTCCCTTGTCGTGAGACTTTGGATGAGGCTAGTAGAATCTTAGATAATTATGTTTGTTGCTTTGATTGTGTTTTGACTTTCGAAGATGAGAAAGTTCATTGCAATTTTAGGATAATGAGATTGAAGTAAATTGAATTAAGGGAATTTCATGGTAAGTCTCCTTTACCTTGTGGTTGTTAGCGATCATGTTTCCCTAGATATAAATATTTTGTTGGTGGTTTCTAGGAAGGGTTTTGATGAAACTAAGAAGATTAGAGTGCGTAATGAATCTTACATGTGGATTGTTAGTTGTGGAGTCTACCGTGCCGATGGACTTTAGTAGATACTAAATGGATCTGAATAATTAGGTTATTGGCTTGAAAGCTCGTGATTATGGAATATTTTTGTAGGATTTCTGATGATTGAAAATGATGAGTTGCAAATTGGGTAAATTGCATTCTCTTGAGGATTTGGTTTATTAGTAGAGTTAGTAATGTTGAATTCTTGTAGATCTTCCTGCCGACTTTATCTTGATCTTCCTATCCCTAAGAGTTCGATTTGTTTCATTTTTGAGTGTTTTGTATATATTTTGTTACCCTGAATTGTGTGTGAGATGTGCGAGTCGCTCTGTGTTTGTGTAATGTCTTGTTATTTTGATTTTATCTTTGAGAAAACCTTCAAATCTCCCTCTTTTTGGAGAAAATAGATTTCTTTTCCTTTTATATTTGGATTTTGTGCATGGTTGGATGTTTGGACTTGCTGTTGGAGACGTCTGGTGACTAGTCCTGCACTTACTAACACTTGTTTTGATTTTCGATTTCACTATTTCGACATTGATTTGATTTTTGATAGCTAGAGTTCTCGTTCGCGACGGGCACTCTTGTGATTCGTAAATAAAGTTTCGCACTTGTGAAAATATCCTTAAACCATTTTCTAGATGAACCTCGTTTCATAAATATTTTCCCTTATAAAAGTTTTGGTATTAATTTTGAAAACCGATTCTTGTCCTTGATACTTTTGTTTTCTACTCTCAAGTTTCGAGGACGAAACTTTTTAAAAGGTAGGGTGATTGTAACACCCGCAAATGTACCCTAGTTTTATAGTAAATATATTTTACGGATACTTTTCAGCGAAATTTAGTTTTAATTTAGAATTTAATTTCCCGAGTCGAATTTAGAATTTCCGAGTTCGTATTTGGATTTTTCGCGAGATTTCAAGTGAATCCCGTCTTAAGTCGTCTTTTACTTTTCTTGACTTTTCCACTTACTCACCTCATACTCCCCCTTAACCTAATTCATTCTCACACAACTCAACTCTTACTTCATCACTAAGAAATCAACCAAAACCTTGCCTCCATTTTTGATCCGTCTTATAATCAGCATAACTCTCTCATTTCTCGCTCAAATTCACGTAAGTTCGTCTTATTCTTCCCCTCTTATCTTCCTCTATCCGTATTGGTAATAAAATTACCGTCTTTCTCGCTTTTCAATTTATCCGTCTTTCTTAAAGGTGAATTATATTCATCTTTTGTCGTCTTTGTTTAGGTGGAGACTTTCTAGACCCCGACAAAGATTACTATCTAGTGGAGGAAGGCTTAGAAATCGTTAAAAGACGCATAAAGGTAACGGTGAAGGGTTACTCGATATCATTTACGTGTTTTAATGTGTTTTCTATGTTAGTAATCGTATTTGGAATAGGATTAGTATTCATAGAACTTTTGTTGATGATGATACTTGTTGTTTGTTGAGAATTGATATCAGAATTGATGATTTATGATAATAGTTGATGATGGTTGAGTTTAGAACAAAATGGAGTTGTCTTGACCCAAGTCACGGTCGTGAAACTCATGTCACGAGCATGAAATAGTGGCTGACCAAATACCCTACCGTAACAGACAGTTTCACGGGCGTGAAATGTAAGTCACGGTCGTGAAACGCATGTCACGAGCGTGACATACAAGTCACGGTCGTGACTTGTGCAGTTTCACTGTACTGACTCCTTTTCGTAAAATGATCATATCTCTTTCGTTACTTGCTTGTTTTGGGCTTGTGAGATACCGTTGGAACCGTAAGAGGATAAGCTATCACCTATTTCTGGAAGTTCTGCATTTTAATTACTAGAACTCTAGTTATGACCGTTTGAAGTGGACCCTTGTTTTAGTTAGTTTCCAAACTTGTTGTTTTGAGATAAGATCTATGTTTCTTATTCATTATGCTTCCTAAACTTGTTCCAATGCTTATGTATCATGTATTGATTCATTTTTATCATAGTTAAGGTTATATAATTCCCTATTCTCATGTTTTGTGACGGTTTTTGATATGTCCCACTTTGAGTCGGTTTTTACAAATGTTACGGTTTGAGCACAATTTTGTTATGTGCTTCGTACTCTCATTCCCTTGGCTACCTCCACGTTCGTAAGGCTGGTATGTCGGAACGGGGAGGTATCTTACTGCTTAATTGCATGTGTTAGTGGGCATACGACGACGTTGTTGGGAGGCGAACGCATTGCGTTGATCGACCCGGCCGTCAAATGTTGTGTACTTGCGAGGTGGTGTTATTTGCATGTAGCGTACCGCTTGTTATGAGGCTTGTGCTTTTTTCCGCCTCTTCCGTGAATGTCAACCGAATTTGGCGTACTCGGCGTCTATGATTGACCGAGTCTTGGATGCGAAATGTTTATCGCATGTCGAACTGGAAAATGCGATTCCGAGATTCTTGCCAGATTTAGACTAGGACCGTATTATTATCGTCGTCCTACCAGAGGAAATTAGTCCACATCTACGAAATGTGATCGTGTATGCGTTCAGGGAAATGCTTATCTCGTGGATGCCTTTTAATCATACTTGCCATGTACACGGTGCTAGTGCGTTTCATTTACCGTGAGAGATGTCGTCGTTGTGTTGTTGTATTTGGATGCGTGATTACATGATTGATTATTCATGGTCATTGCATGACTTGGCATGGTTTGTTTGTCGAGTCTCAATCTTATCAAACTTATACCGCTAACGGTGATATGTAAGCCCTAGTGAGCGTATTCGGTTGCCTAAGAGTGTCTTCCCCGAGTCTTGGTATAACATGATGGATTCGGATTTGTATTCCATATGCTCTTATCATTATATATTGAATTGCCTATATATCCATATCGTGTTTCACATGTATATCTATATATGCTTGCTTCTATTTTGTATTTCCTTTTATGTACGTTTGATGTGATATGGCTGAGAGAACCCAGAGTTACTCCCCACTGACTGTGGCGTTCATGTTTTTCATGGATGAAAATGTTGCTTGATTTGGATGGCTTTTTGCTATGATATTTTGGTTTCGGGTGTGAGCTAGCGGGCGTAGTCCCTGGATGAAACACCTCTAGACGATTTTAGCTTGTGTGCTAAATACTTTTACTTTGTTAACATTTGGAGAGACTTCGTCTCTCGTTGTAGTTTATTTCGTAGTTTGGTTTGTAATATTTGACACTCCTCGTATACTTCTTCTTGCATGTATAAAAGTTTTAAAAACATCATATTTCCGCTATATAATTCACATGCTTGTATGTTTTATATTTTCGCATTCGCGAGGGTTGTCACAATAAAAGTGATACGAGATTACATTAAATTACAACCAAATCAATATTCCCATACATTTCGGGTAATATTGATTAAAAAACTAAGGCCATATTAAGACAAATTACATAATTCCAAAAATTACATAAATCAAAATAACATTCATTCATTCAAAATGCAGCAAAATTATAAGTGAACTCATGCAATATTAATGTGCCAAATCGCCCTAATAACCTTATATCGTATATAAACCCGGTTTTGTGGAAATGCGTGATGATAACCAATTAAAATCACAAATTAATACTTAAATCAAATTTAAGCCCAAGTTAATTACCCTAACTGTTTAGGACTCAAAAATTAGTCTCCACTAATTATTTGACAATAATTCAACTCGGTTATGCATTATTGCTCGGTTTTGACCCTTTTTAACATAACTTTTATGTAATAATTCCAAATTTAATTAAAATAATTTATAAATTTCAAAAATAAAATTTTGAATATTCTTGAACATTTCCAGGAACATCTTCATGTAAAAATTTTGGTCCAAAATTTTCGAATCATTTTAGAGAAAAATATAGTTGCCATTAATCGATTTTATCAAATAAAATTGTAAAACCACACAAAAATTAATCTAATTAATTTTCAAATTATACATCTGATATGTAAAATATTTATGCAACATATGATAATTTTTATCAACCCAAAAATTGTTTTATCTATTTATGCCAAAATAATCACTATTTATGCCTTTTTAACTATTAAAAATCATAAATCATGCAAAATAAATCATATTTATCTGAAATTTTACATACAGTAGGTAATATATATGCATGTGATATCATACTAAAATTTTATGGCCAGATTCGAATTTTAACTATTTTTAGTCATAAAATGTTCATTTTATTCATTAAAATGGATTTATTTAACTAAAAATCATTAAATAAAGCAATAATCTTCCACAAATCATCAAAATGACCTAAAACTATTTTAGCACCAGAAGGTATTTCATGCTCAAAATTTCGTGACTTTATCATATAAATCACAAAATTTTCTAATTTTATTTTGTTACCATAACTCGTAAAAACTTCATAAAACCGATTGCATGCAACATCCTATGCTCTGATACCAATTGTTAGGTTCATATACCTACTCATAACACTTTTATTATGATATACTAATTAACTCTTTAATTAGTTGTTCAAGATCTAGTTACATGCAAATAAATAAAACAAGGTAGAAAAAGATTTTGTTCCTCACATTGAGTGTATTTCGGGCAAAGGGCACAAGTACAAGACACCTTCTTGTACTTGTTCTTGAGCTTAAGAATTTATGGATGAACTTCCTAGTTCCAAGTGTAGGAACTCTCCTTGGTGATGCACCTAGACTATCCTTAATCTCTTGAATATTGCCTTACTAGAACAACAAACAAGATCCCCTTAATATGAGTACTAGACACTTGAAGTTTCTACTTTAGAAACTCAAGTTCAAGCTCTTAGAATAAGTTATATGAAACTTCTTAAGTTTCTTTACTTATCATATTTTTCTAGTGAGAAGTATTATCAATAATATGAGATGTTATTAAGTAAGCTCATTAGAGGAAAACATCCTCTTATTGTGCATAAATAAGCGGCCAAGCATGGGTAACAACAAGCATGCTCATTACTTTTTTTCTTACCAAAACAATAGGGTGGCTATAGGTGTTTAGGCTAGGTAATGATTTTGTCTAATCATGATTAGCACAACATTTGAAGCCTAATCCTTACCCAACGCCCATATAACCGGTTTTTGGCACTTGAAATGGACTCCATATTATATTTGTGATTTTTTCATTTGTCACACATGTGACATGTGACATGAGACATGTTATATCATAATATAATTATGTATTTAACTAATTAAATACATTTTAATGTCAAATAAATTAAAATAAACAATTTAAGTAATAATTTATGATCACATATATATAAAATGGGTCATCTCATATTTGGTTGATATGATCCACAACTAATTGTGATTATGATCAACCAATCATGCTTATCTCAAATGTTTCATAAACATTAAGCATTCTAATATAACAATTATATTATTTAATCTTATTTAATCATATTACAATAAGATATTTTTCTCACTCGTAAACTTGTTCTGTTTAAGGGATTATTTAATCTGTATCGTTATACAATTAATTAATATTCTTGATTAGGGAATCGTCTTTTCGTTGTGACCTCAATGGATCAACTAATCACCACCGTCATACGACAGTAATGTCAAACGCTAGTAAGCCAATCATTACCGATTAATGTGGATCAGTTGACTATAATGTTAATCATCCCTTTTTATTCTCGTTAATGAGATTTAATTAAGTGATCGCACTATTGTTGAGGACACTCACTCCAACATTATGATGGTTGATAACTAGATGAATGATAAATAAAATAAAACAAGGAACATACAATAGTAAAGATGAGTAATTGCCTTTGCTAGAAGAAAGATCCCAATTCAATTGGTATTATTCCTCTCACTTAGGGTTTAGATGGCCTTTTATAATATTTTTTGTGATAATAGAAGCTAAAAGGATCTACGGTTTGAAGATGGCTAGGTATATATAGTAATAGGTGTAGGTAGGGCGGTTGATGAAATATTAGTATAAGATTTTTAGCATATTCGGAACTAAATTAAGCGCGTGCTGAACAAATGAGCCGTCTCGACCGAGACAAGGAGTATCTCAACCGCGATGGGTCTTGTCTCGACCGAGACAGCTCAAAACATCATAAAAGTTGATCGACCACTAGCGCATCGATATTAGAACTTTACACTACTCATACATATTGATTGAGACACCACTACAAAAGACGATTATTACCTTACTAACTTTTATTATAAAAGACGGTTATTACAATATCGATCGTGGGAAATAATGGTACCCCAAGAGGAACGCTCAATCCAGTAGTTTTTGAAAATGCTGGAATCATCCCCTGAACTTGATAAGTGAATATTTGTATGATTTTAATCCCCATTTTAGCTCGGTTTTCTATGTCATTTGTGCTTTGTTAAGCCATTTTATGAGCTAATGTCGTCTTCTAGGCGAATTCCATGTTTAAACCTGTTTTGTAGGGAAAGTGACATTTCTACGCCCTTTTTCTATATTTCCGAGCATTTGCCTAGAACCCGACGATTTGTGAAGCAAGCTTGACCAAGTCAAAGCCACTCCAAGAAGGTTCACTAATCAAAAAGGAAGAAGAAGTAAAGACGATCTCGCGGTTGTCAAAAGATCGATCAAATAAGCGAAGCAATCGACCTTCTACCTTAAATCCTATCATCAAACCCGACTCAAAAGGTCAATGGGGATAATGAAAGTCAAGTCAAATGCAAAGGGAGACGAAACAAAAGTGAAAACTCGAAGGAGACCACAAACCCGATCGGGTACATGGCAAATCCGATCGGATTTGTGTGGTTCTATGTACCAATGCTTCGACTTCCCAATTTTTGTCCTATATGTTGAATGCATGGATTGTTTTGCACGACACCTAGCCTATATAAAGGAGTAGGCAGCCACTTCTCAACTCATTTCTCTCTTTACATAACCCTAGATTAGTCTTAGAAACCCTAGCCTCCATTTTCCCTTAAAAGTCGTCTTTTACATTTCTCCTTTTATGTTTAGATCTCCATCTTCTCTTATGCCTATTTTTCTAGTTTAGAAATAATAAAAACTTCTGGTTCTTAGTTCTTTTATATTATTCAAGTATTGTAATACATGGATCGTCAAAGATATGCAAGGCAATTTCTATTTGGATATTTATATTTCATCATTATCGCTATTTGATCGTCATGTAGGTATTTCTGTTTTATCTTTTGTTTAAGTTCTTTATGTTTTTTATTTGATCATTGTATTCTTTACATGTTGTCTTAGATTCAATTTAAATACCGTTGTAATCATTTTATTTCATTACATCGTTGATTTAGAATTGTTATTATCATCTTATAATATCAAAAATCAATAAACATGTCTAGCCTAGTTTTATTTGTTAAAATCAATCTAGATCTAAATACTATTATGAGTGAGTAGTCACCTTTCTAAGGTGTAGGGTAGCCATGTTAGGTTAATTAAAAGATGAAAATTGGATAAAGAAATTGTGCCTTTAAAACGTTGTGTCTATGCCTGTTTGGATTGTAACGATAGTTAACGATTTCTGGCCAAAATCATTGACTAAAATGGAATTCTTTTCCAAGGTAGAAATACGTGAATTGAATAGACAAAGCATGACATGGTAGATTAGACCTAGTAAATTGCCTAAAAGCCTGCTAGACCATCTGATCTATGATTGTAATGAACACATCATTCTTACGAACTCACAATAAATTATTTGCACGTTCTAAATTTAATTTCATCAATATGTTAATCTACATGTGTGAACCTACTTCCCTAGATTCTTTTTATCATTGTTAATTCATTGAGACAACCCTCGCGAATGCGGAAATATAAAACATACAAGCATGATGAAATTACCCCGTCTAGACGGATTTACCCCATCTATCATAGTTGGTCAAGATGAAATTACCCCGTCTAGTCGGAAATACGGTATTTTAAAAACTTTTATACATGCAAGATAGATAAAACGAGGAATGTCAAAATATTACAAACTAAGTACAGAATATAACAAAGAGACGGAGTCTCTCAAAATGTTAACAAAGAACAAGTGTTTAGCAAACTAGCTAATTAACGGCTAGAGGTTAATCTTCCAGGGACAACACCCGCTAGCTCACACCCGAACCCAAAATAGCATAAGCAAAAAGCCATCCATGCAAGCAACCTGTTCATTCATGAAAAACATGAACGCCACAATCAGTGGGGAGTAACTCCGGGTTCTCCCAGCCATATCACATTAAACGTACATAGAAGGAAATACAAAAGTAAAATCATTCATATATGAATATACATGTGAGATACGATAAGAATAAATAGGCAATTCAATAAATAATGATAAGAGTATAAGAGTTACAACTGTAACACCCGGAAATGTACCCTATTTTTATAGTAAAAATATTTTACGGATACTTTTCAGCGAAATTTAGTTTTTGTTTAGAATTAAATTTATCGTGTCGAATTTGGAATTTGCGAGTTCGTATTTGGATATTACGCGAAATTTCAAGTGAATTCCGTCTCGAGCCGTCTTTGACTTTTTCTTGACTTTTGAGCCGTCTTTGACTTTCGTTGACTTTTTCCTTCATATACTCCCTCAAACCCTAAATCCTTCTTTCATTTTTCCACTTACTCTTTCTTCCTCATCAAACCACCAAAAACCTAAACTCCATTTTTATCAAGCTTAGATTCGTCGTTACTCCTTCATTTCTTGCTCAAATTCACGTAAGTTCGTCTTATTCTTCCCCTCTTAGCTTCCTCTATCCGTATTGGTAATAAAATTACCGTCTTTCTCGCTTTTTAAATTATCCGTCTTTCTCAAGGTGAATGATATTCATCATTTATTATCTAATTGTATGTAGGTGGAGACTAGGAAGGTTTAGAAACAGTTTAAAGACGCGAAAAGGTAACGGTGAAGGGTTACTCGATATCATTTACGTGTTTTAATGTGTTTTCCATGTTAGAAATCGTATTTAGATTATGGTTAGTATGCTTAGGACTTGTGTTGTTGTTGTTGGTTGTTGTTAGTGGTTAATTTATATGTGAATTGATGGTTAGTTATGATAAATGAGGATTTTTGGTTGTTGATAACATGTTGATTTTGATCATGCTGAATCCCGTGGCAGACGCAGGCTGCGTCGTAGGACGCAGGCTGCGTCGTGGTGACGCAGGCTGCGTCGTGGTGACGCAGGCTGCGTCGTGGTGACGCAGGCTGCGTCATTCGCTGCCAACAGAAATTTTCCTTCACTGACCCCTTTTCGTAAAATGATCATATCTCCTTCTTTACTTGCTTGTTTTGGGCGTGTGACATCCCGTTGGAACCGTAAGGGGAGAAGCTATCACCTCCATTTGTAATTTCTTCATTTGCATGTCTAGAACTCTAGTGATGACCGTTTGAAGTGGACCCTTGTTTTCGTTGGTTTCCAAACAACGTTGTTTTGGAGAAGTGATCTATGTTTTTATTCATTATGCTTCATAAACTTGTTCAAATGCTTATGTATCATGTATTGACTCATGTTTATCATATTTAAACTTATATGATTCCCTATTCTCATGTTTTGTGACGGTTTTTGGTATGTTCCCACTTTGAGTCGGTTTTTACAAATGATACGGTTTGAGCACTATTTTGTCTTGTGCTTTGTACTCTCATTCCCTTGGCTACCTTCCCGTTCGTAAGGCTAGAATGTCGGAATGGAGATGTATCCTACTGCTTAAATGCATGTGTTAGTGGGCATACGACGACGTTGTTGGGAGTTGAACGCTATGCGTTGATCGACCCCGGCCGTCAAATGTTGTGTACTTGCGAGGTGGTGTTATTTGCATGTAGCGTACCGCTTGTTATGAGGCTTGAGCTCTTTTCCGCCTCTTTCGTGAATTGATCTACCGAATTTGGGGTACACGGGCGTCATGTGTAAGACCGAGTCTTGGATGCGAAACGTTTTTATCGCATGTCGAATCGGAACACGTTATATTCCGAGAATCTGGCCAGGTTTAGACTAGGACCGTATTATTATCGTCGTGCTACCAGGAGGAAATTAGTCTACATATACGAAATGTAGCATCGTGTATGAGTTCAGGGAAATGCTTTATCCCGTGGATGCCTTTTAATTATACTTGCCATGTACACGGGGCTAGTGCGTTTCATTTACTGTGAGAGATGTCGTCTTTGTGTCGTCGTTCTTGAATGCGTGATTTCATGATATTATTCATGGTCATTGCATGATTGGGCACCGTCTATGTATGGGTTCGTGAATGGATGATAATATGTTGGCATAGGTTGTTTGTCGAGTCTCAATCTTATCAATCTTATACTGATAACGGTGAGATGCAAGCCCTAGTGAGCGTATTCGGTTGCCTAAGAGTGTCTTTCCCGAGTCTTTGTATAACATGATGGTTTCGGATTTGATTTCCACATGATCTTATCATTATATATTGGATTGCCTATCTATCCTTATCGTATCTCACATGTATATCCTTATGTATGCATGGTCTAATTTTGTATTTCTTTCTATGTACGTTTAATGTGATATGGCTGGGAGAACCCGGAGTTACTCCCCACTGACTGTGGCGTTCATGTTTTTCATGAATGAACCGGTTGCTTGCATGGATGGCTTTTTGCTTTGACTATTTTGGGTTCGGGTGTGAGCTAGCGGGCGTTGTTCCTGGAAGTTTCACCTCTAGACGATTTTAGCTTATTTGCTAAACACTTTTACCTGTTAACTTTTTGGAGATACTTCGTCTCTTGATGTAGTATAATTCGTACTTTAGTTTGTAATATTTGACACTTCTCGTATCCTTTCCTTGCATGTATAAAGGTTTTTAAAACTTCATATTTCCGCTATATAATTCACATGCTTGTTTGTTTTATTTTTCCCCATTCGCGAGGGTTGTCACAGTTGGTATCAGAGCTTTATCGCTCCCGACGCACACACGTGAACCCTAAACTTAAATTACGTGACCTTGAAATAATCAATGAGAGATGGGTAGAAATTAAGGACTTTACTTGGTAGTCTTTGGTGTACCTGATGTTTGTTAGGTTCTAACTTGTTTGTTGATTGTGTTGAGTGATGTTATGTTTTTTTGTATCTACCGTCTTAAGGTGGATCTTTGTGTTACTTAGAAGAAGTATCCTCTACCGAATATTTGAAGATTGACAAGCCTAATTGAAGTGTATTTCTTCCTCATCTATGAATTCTCTCGTCCTTATTGTATCATGCTCTCTTCCTTCTATCTAAGTGCTCCTTCATCATCTAACTCCTTTTCCTCTTGGAAATTACTCTTGATAGTTCCTCCATCTTACCATTGGTATCCTTACCTTCCTCTTGTAACATTTTTATGGATGCCATACCCATTTGTTTGTGGTATATTATGCTTGGTCGGAAGAACTTTGATTTTTGTGGAATATTAGTGATTGTTATAATAAATTTGTGATTTGAGGAAAATGGTGTAGATCCAAATTCACCCTATAATGATGATTGGTGGTATCGTTAAGGAAAAGTAGTAACATAAGTTTGATGATTTTAATGCTTGATGCTTGTCATGACAAATGTGTGGATAGTTCATGATATTTGATGGTGTAAGGTTGACTGAGTTGGCTAAGACTTCTTAACCCATTAGTGATTTAATCTTTTGAACTTAGGAGTTTGAATGATGCCTTGAGTTGTAAAATGCTTTTGAGGTTAAGTGACGTCTTGTTGTTTCCTATTGTGTGTTTGTGAGTATAAGCTTAGTGGAAAAGCATTTGGCTATGGTTCTTGGATTTAAAGATATGATCTTATCTTATGGTATCGGAGACTCGTTTGAAGTAGTAAGGTTTCGGTAAGTTGAACCATATTACTTGAGGATTATTGATATGAGCGAGATTTGATGATGTGAGCTATGATGGAAATACCTTGGGACGTTGATGATGTTTGACTTGAGGTTGTAATTTGTTAATAATGAACTCGTGGGCTATATGATGTTGATAATGACGTTTTGATCGGTGTTCTACCTTGTGGGCCGTAGGAGTTGAAAAGAGATTAGTATGGAGAATTCCTTATTGGTTCTTCGGTTTTTGAAACCTTTGGGAATGTGTCAAATTATAAAGTTGAGAGAATGTTATTATGCTTAAGTTTGCAATTCCGCAATTGGGAATCCGTGTTATATGAAAGGGTGGATGAGTTGGGTTGTAATCGATTTGTTAAATCTAGGTGTACCTTACTTTGATGATTGTGGTACGATGGTCCCTTGTAAGAGACCTTTGTTTGGGATGAGTTGCTTTACTATCACCCTAAGTCTGAAAGGAGAAATTTTGTGGATTAAACCTTAAACCTTTACTCGTGCCATCATTCCTTTTCATTTCCATTCTTGAATGTTTTTGTCAAGATTGATCTTTAAGAAATTACAAGCTCGTACTTTCTTTCTTACTCAGATATCTTCATAACTCTACTATCTGCTTTGTCTCTTCCTCAACCTCGTTTTCCTTTTTCGCCTTCGCCTTTTTCATCTTATCGTAGTCTTTAATGACGCTTCCTAATGTTCCTTGTATCATGTTCATTTATCCCTACTCTCTTGAGAGGTAGTTTTTCTTATTAGCTAACGTAAGGGTTAGTAGGTGTGTTTTGAAGAAGTTTCGAATATGGTACCTAACCATCCTATTAAACTAGTTTCATGTTTAGATGATTATAAGGATTTGAGGATAAACTTAGGATGAAAACTCTCCTAGTGGTTTTAGACTATGAAAGCTTAATGTTGCAATATCGTTTTGAGGATCGAAATCAGCATAATGATGGTTGGTAGTTGTGGTTAAGAATTTTAGTGATTCTTTAAGTGTTACTTGGGAAATTGTGGTCTTTAAATGTTGGACCCTAACGGGAATAATTACCTTGTGGAATTTGGATTGGATGACCAAACTTGAGGAATATTGTCATAAGTGAAAACCGATGTATTGAGAGTTTGAATGAGCTAAATAAATTTATTTACGGTCGCATTGCCCGAAGTTTGGCAAAAGTTAAGTGAAATGAGATTGTGTGACTAATATCTTTTGAGGTTTTGTATTTTAACTTTTGAAGATGAGAAAGTTCATTGTTAATAACTTAGGATAATGAATTTTGGAATAAATTGGATCAAAGGATTTCATAGTAAGCCTCTTTTACTTTGTGCTTGTTAGCGATCATGTTTACAGAGATAAATATTTTGTTGGTAGTTTCTAGTAAGAGTTTTGATGAAACTAAGAAGATTAGAGTGCGTAATAAATCTTTCATGTGGATTGTTAGTTGTGGAGTCTACCGTGCCGATGGACCTTAGTAGATTCTAATTGGATTCGAAGAATTGGGATTTGTTACTCGAAATTTCATGATTATGGAATATTTTAGTAGGATTTCTGATGATTGAAAATGATGAGTTGCAAATTGGGTAAATTGCATTCTCTTGAGGATTTGGTTTATTAGTAGAGTTAGTGATGTCGAATTCTTGTAGATCTTCTTGCCGACTTTATCGTGATCTTCTTATCCCTAAGAGTTCGATTTGTCTTGTTTTTGTGTGTTTTGTATATATTTTGTTAGCGTGATTTGTGAACTTATTGTTCGAGTCGCTCTATGTACGTGTAATGTCCTGTTATTTGATTTTATCTTTGATTTAAAACCTTCAAATTTCCATATTATATTTCTAATTTAACGTTTCAAAGAAGTCTAAAGATGGTTTTTGTACCTCCTTTTTGGAGAAAATAGATTTCTTTCCTTTTTATATTTGGATTTTGTGTTTGGTTGGATGTTTGGACTTGTTATTGGAGACGTCTGGTGACTAGTCCTGCACTTACTAACACTTGTTTGATTTTCGATTTCATTCTTTCAACATTGATTTGATTTTTGATAGCTAGAGTTCTCGTTCGCGACGGGCACTCTTGTGATTCGTAAATAAAGCTTCGCACTTATGAAAAATTTCCTTAAACCGTTTTCGGGAAGAACCTCGTTTCATAAATTTTTCTTTTGTAAAAGTTTTAGTATTAATTTTGAAAACCGATTCTTGTCCTTGATACTTTTATTATCTACTCTCAAACGAAACTTTTTAAAAGGAGGGGTGATTGTAACACCCGGAAATGTACCCTATTTTTATAGTGAAAATATTTTACGGATACTTTTCAGCGAAATTTAGTTTTTGTTTAGACTTAAATTTATCGTGTCGAATTTGGAATTTCCGAGTTCGTATTTGGATATTACGCGAAATTTCAAGTGAATTCCGTCTTGAGCCGTCTTTGACTTTTTCTTGACTTTTGAGCCGTCTTTGACTTTCGTTGACTTTTTCCTTCATATAGTCCCTCAAACCCTAAATCCTTCTTTCATTTTTCCACTTACTCTTTCTTGCTCATCAAACCACCAAAAACCTAAACTCCATTTTTATCAAGCTTAGATTCGTCGCTACTCCTTCATTTCTTGCTCAAATTCACGGAAGTTCGTCTTATTCTTCCCCTCTTAGCTTCCTCTATCCGTATTGGTAATAAAATTACCGTCTTTCTCTCTTTTTAAATTATCCGTCTTTCTCAAGGTGAATGATATTCATCTTTTATTATCTAATTGTATGTAGGTGGAGACTAGGAAGGTTTAGAAACCGTTTAAAGACGCGAATAGGTAACGGTGAAGGGTTACTCAATATCATTTACGTGTTTTAATGTGTTTTCCATGTTAGAAATCGTATTTAGATTATGGTTAGTATGCTTAGGACTTGTGTTGTTGTTGTTGGTTGTTGTTAGTGGTTAATTGATATGTGAATTAATGGTTAGTTATGATAAATGAGGATTTTTGGTTGTTGATAACATGTTGATTTTGATCATGTTGAATCCCGTGGCAGACCCAGGCTGCGTCGTAGGAGGCAGACTGCGTCGTGGTGACGCAGGCCGCGTCATTCGCTGCCAACAGAAATTTTCCTGCACTGACCCCTTTTCGTAAAATGATCATATCTCCTTCGTTACTTGCTTGTTTTGGACGTGTGACATCCCGTTGGAACCGTAAGAGGCTAAGCTATCACCTCCATTTAGAATTTCGGAATTTGCAATGACCATGAATAATATCATGAAATCACGCATTCAAGAACGAAGACACAAAGACGACATCTCTCACGGTAAATGAAACGCACTAGCACCGTGTACATGGCAAGTATGATTAATGGGCATCCACGGGAGAAAAGCCTTCCCTGAACGCATACACGATTCAATCCATTTCGTATATGTAGACTAATTTCCTCCTAGTAGGACGACGATAATAATACGGTTCCTAATCTAAACCTGGCCAGACTCTCAGAATAAACGTTTTCCGATTCGACATGCGATACACGTTTCGCATCCAAGACTCGGTCAATCACATGACGCCGAGTACCTCAAATTCGGTAGATCAATTCACGAAAGAGGCAGAAAAGAGCACAAGCCTCATAACAAGCGGTACACCACATGCAAATAACACCACCTCGCAAGTACACAACATTTGACGATCGGGTCGATCAACGCATATTGTTCAACTCCCAACAACGTCGTCGTATGCCCACTAACACATGCATTTAAGCAGTAGGATACCTCCTCGTTCCGACATTCCAGCCTTACGAACGTGGAGGTAGCCAAGGGAATGAGAGTACAAAGCACAAGACAAAATAGTGCTCAAACCGTATCATTTGTAAAAACCGACTAAAAGTGGAACATACCAAAAACCGTAACAAAACATGAGAACATGGCATTATATAAATGTAACTATGATAAACATGATACATAAGCATTAGACCAAGTTTAAGAAGCTTAATAAATAGGAAACATAGATACCTCTCCAAAACAACAAGTTTGGAAACTAACTAAAACAAGGGTTCACTTCAAACTGTCATAACTAGAGTTCTAGACATGAAAATACAGAAATTCCATGTCGAGGTGATACCTTATCCTCTTACGGTTCCAACGATAGGTCACAAGCCCAAAACAAGCAAGTAACGAAGGAGATATGATCATTTTACGAAAAAGGGTCAGTGCAGTGAAACTGCACAAGTCACGACCGTGACTTGTATTTCACGACCGTGAGATGTGTTACCAATTCACCCGTGAGCCTTCAACATAAATTCAATCCTATCATTTCCAATTCTCATAATCCATTTCTAATAACTATCAACAATCAATAGTCATCATCAACAATCATCAAATAACAACAATCATCATCCATAACATGATTCCTAAACTTACTAATCGTATTCTAATACGATTTCTAGCATATAAGCATGTAAAACACGTAAATGATATCGAGTAACCCTTCACCGTTACCTTATTGCGTCTTTAATCGATTTCTAAACCTTTCTAGCCTCCACCTACATACAATTAGATAATAAAAGATTAATATCATTCACCTTGAGAAAGACGGATAATTTAAAAAGCGAGAAAGACGGTAATTTTATTACCAATACGGATAGAGGAAGCTAAGAGGGGAAGAATAAGACGAACTTACGCGAATTTGAGCGAGAAATGAAGGAGTAGTGACGATTTGAAGACGGATAAAAAATGGAGGCAAGGTTTCTTTGGTTTCTTAGAGAAGAAGGAAGGAAATGAATTGTGAGGAAAAATTAGGTTAAAGGGAGTATATGAAGGAAAAAGTCAACGAAAGTCAAAGACGGCTCAAAAGTCAAGAAAAGTCAAAGACGGCTCAAAAGTCAAGAAAAAGTCAAAGACGGCTCAAAAGTCAGGAAAAAGTCAAAGACGACTTCAGACGGGATTCACATGGAATCTCGCGGAAATTCCAAATACGAACTCGGAAATTCTAAATTCGACTCGGAAAATTAAATTTACGATTAAAACTAAAATTCGCTGAAAAGTATCCGTAAAATATTTTCACTATACAAATAGGGTACATTTCCGGGTGTTACATTCATCACCTGCTTTATTGTTTTTGTTTTGATTTGCTTTTATTTTATTTTCATTTATGCTTTTTATTAATTTAGAATCCAAAACCCCAAAACCCAGATACTCGTTAGATAAGACCCAATTGAAAGACATTTCACATTCTATAGGAAACACCATCTCCCTGAGGATCGACCCTTACTTCCCTAATTACATTAATTTGTTATTAGCCTAGTCTGGGTAATTATCTTTGACCAAGACTTGCGACAGGCCCGATCAGAACTCCTCCACCAGCTAGGCTGATGACGGTTGGTATGAATCCCCCTCTACATCATCGACTCTTGCATGTTTCTCATGAGCAACTCATGGTTAACACTCGAGATCACCTCGACGTGGGGCATAATGAGTATAGGCATTCCCAAACTGCGGGGCATCAAACTGAACCTGCTCGAGCGTCTGATCTGGTGGTGGTGACAGTGCATACATCATATGAGTCCAAGACACCTGGGGCTCCTGATTCCACACCTAGGACGGCTCCTGACCCTCTATCGGAGGCGGCCTGTGGGACCAAAGACAAGGCTCTGTCTACTGGTGTAACACCCGGAAATGTACCCTATTTTTCTAGTAGAAATATTTTACGAAATCTTTTCAGCGAATTTAAGTTTTAAATTAGCTTTTTATGTTTCGAGTCGAATTTAGAATTTCCGAGTTCGTATTTGGAATTTCTGGGAGATTCCATGAAAATACCGTCTTAAGGCGAGTTTGACTTTTCTTGACTTTTGAGTCGAGTTTGACTTTTCTTGACTTTTGAGTCGAGTTTGACTTTTCTTGACTTTTGAGTCGAGTTTGACTTTTCTTGAATTTTAAGTCGTCTTTGACTTTTCTTGAATTTTTAAGTCGTCTTTGACTTTTCTCGAATTTTAAGTCGTCTTTGAATTTTCTTGACTTTTGAACCGTCTTTGACTTTCGTTGACTTTTTCCTTCATATACTCCCTTTAACCTAATTTTTCCTCACAATTCATTTCTTTCCTTCTTCTCTAAGAAACCAAAGAAACCTTGCCTCCATAGCTTTTTCGATCTTTGAATCATCGTAACTTCTTCGTTCTTTGATAGAATTCACGTAAGTTCGTCTCATTCTTCTCCTCTTACCTTCCTCTATCCGTATTAGTAATAAAATTACCGTCTTTCTCGCTTTTTAAATTATCCGTCTTTCTCAAGGTGAATGATATTCATCTTTTATTTTCTAATTGTATG
>JAIUZE010010541.1:0-34701 GCA_022085475.1 Heliosperma pusillum
AGATGTGTTTCTAGAGAAGAAGGTATGGAGATAGTTGATAGAATTCACAACTCGGCCTATGGGGGCCACCTTGGTACATCTCGCACCATTGCAAAGGTGTTACAAGGTGGTTTCTATTGGCCATCTATGTTCAAGGATATCCACTACTTTGTCAAATCTTGTGATCGGTGCCAAAGAACGGGGACTATTAGTCAAAGGAATGAGATGCCCCTTCAAAACATTCTTGAGATTGAGCTTTTTGATTGTTGGGGAGTTGATTTCATGGGACCATTTCCCAACTCTTGCGGGAATGAGTACATTTTGGTAGCGGTGGACTATGTGTCCAAGTGGATTTAAGCCGTCGCCACCCCAACAAATGATGCTAAGGTTGTTATCAAGCTCTTCAAGAACACTATATTTCCGAGATTTGGGACCCCAAGGGTGGTGATTAGCGACGGGGGTTCGCACTTTAGGGAGAGCACTTTCAAGTTCTTACTTTCTTCCCATGGTGTCACTCATAAGACCGCTCTTGCCTACCACCCTCAAACTAGTGGGCAAGTAGATGTCTCAAACCGTCAAATAAAAGCTATCTTGGAGAAGACTACAAGCAAAGGTAGGAAGGATTGGTCTCAAAAGCTTCCGGATGTTCTATGGGCCCTTCGCACCGCTTTCAAAACTCCACTCGGCACAACTCCCTACAAGCTTGTTTATGGAAAAGCTTGTCACTTGCCAATCGAGTTGGAGCACAAGGCATGGTGGGCCTTAAAGGAGATGAACTTTGATATTGATATGGCCGTAGAGCTACGATTTCTCCAAATGAATGAACTTGAAGAGCTAAGACTTGATGCCTACGAGAGCTCAAAGATCTACAAGGAGCAAACAAAGAAATGGCATGATGCCAAATTGGTTGATAAAGATGTAAAAGTGGGTGACCAAGTCTTACTCTATAATTCTAGAGTCAAGTTGTTTCCGGGAAAGCTTCGCTCTAGATGGTCGGGTCCTTTCAAAGTTATCGACATTTCGCCACATGGAGCTTTTGAACTTTGGAGCGAAGAAGGTGGTAATTTCAAGGTCAATGGACATCGAGTGAAAAGATATTTCGATGGCGATGAAAAGGGAACGGTGGAAGTACTCTTCCTTGGGGATCCACTTCCCGAGGAGGAGTCTTGTTTGTAAACTCTTGTGATTTGATAGGTTTGGTGGAGTCCCTCAACAACCACCAATTTTTTTGTATATAGCATGCATATTAGGAATAGTTGTGAAGATTTGGATTTGTGTACTCGGGTTTTCCGTCTTTAGGAAGAAGTTTTAGGAAATTTTGAAACACTTGTAGTCGGGTTTGGTTTGAAACCGTATCATTGGGATTATGTTGGTTGGGTGATTATTGTTGGTGACTTGGGTTTCTTAGGGGATTTGTTGTGAATTTGAAGACTAGGTAAAGATTTGAAGAAGTGCTCCAGGCCGGTCGACCGGCAGCCGGGGTGCCGACCGGCCCAGAGCACTCCAGAAGGTGATTTTTGAAGTTTGAAAATTAATGTGCAGGTGTTCCAGGCCGGTCGACCGGCAGCCGGGGTGCCAACCGGCCTGGAGCACATTATCATAGAGGTTGAAATTCTTGGAAATTTTTGGACTGTGTTCTGTGCCGGTTGACCGGCGGCCGGTCTGACACCGGCCCAGAGCACATTGTAACTGAACTTTTGAAAGGTTGAAAATTTGAGCTGAAGTCCAGGCCGGTCGACCGGCAGCCGGGGTCTGACCGGCCTAGACGACCTGAACTCACCATAATCCAAAAACCAGAAAAAATCAAAAATTTGAACTGGGTTCCAGGCCGGTCGACCGGCGGCCGGTGCCTGGACCGGCCCAGACCCCTACCCGAGGCATTATTACACTCGTGAGCCTCATTTTCTCTTTCATTCTTCTTCATTCTTCCTTCCTTCTTTCTCCTTCTTCCTTCAAACCTCCACCAAAAACTCACAAAAACCTCACAAAACTCACAAAAACAACCCCAATACTCACCCAACCCACTAATTAACCCACTACTTAACCCACTACTTCACCCAAAATCATCCCAAAACCTCAAAAACCCAATTTTTCCCTCTTTCAATTGAATATTCCGAAAATCAACATGGCTCAACAACAACCAAGGAAAAGGACAAGAGCTCAACTTGAGGCGGAGTTGGAGGCTAGGCTCCAACAAGTGACGGCGGGAATGGGTCCGGATAACGATTTTCCGGATATCGTCTTCGTAAGTGAAATCGCAAGAGGTAAATTTCAATGTTTAAAGCGTAGACCTCTTCCCCACTCCCGTTTTATTTGTCGGAATACTATGCGGAACCTTGGCCTTGATACGGTCACTCTTGAACTTTTCAAAGGGTTGGGGATGGGGGAACTATACGGTCAGCACTTCCGTACTTACCCCCGTCTTACTTGGGAATTTTTGAGTTCGTTTAGTCATGAGAAGGATAGAAATACGGGTATGGTCAAAATTGTTTCCTTTCGCCTTCTTAATACTGCTTTTAACCTTCCCCTTGAGAAATTTTGTAAGGTTTTAGGGGTCAAATTTCATAAGTCGTACAAGGTCCCCGAAAACTTTAATGTGAATGATGTGTGGACTGCTATATCGGGTTTTGAATTTGAGAAGGGAACTAAGAGGCCGGCAAATGCTTGCCACAATGCCCCTATTAGGTTTTGGCATAGGTTTATGGGTTGGACGTTGTTTGGGAGAGAGGAGTGTCATAATTTTAGGGCCGATGAGCTTTCGATTTTGGCGGCTTACTTGTTCCAACAGCCGAATAAATTTGGGATCAACATCGGTCATCATGTCGTTATCCACTTCCAGAAAATTGCCAATGACCCGTTTAGCCCTACCGGAATCCATTTAGGGGGGATTGTTACCAAGATTGCTCATGTACTTTGTAGAGATGCTCTAGATGAGCGTAATTTGAGGTGTTTAGGGGGTTACTCATTGTTGACGGAGGACTACGTTTTTAAGAAGCTTGAGTGGGTAATAAAGAGAGTTGAGGACGGGAAGACTTATTGGAGGATTCGAGGGGTAAATTCTATTCCCCTCCCTAATAGTGCGGCTATGAAAGTGGTTCCTGATAGCGCGCATTATCTTCTCCCCTTAGAGGAGGAGAACCCTCCACCACCACCTGAAGAAACCCCGGAAGATCCTTTAGCTCCAGTTACCGCATTTAGGCGAGATCCTACTGCCCCCGTCACTACATATCGGAGAGAGGAGCGGGGCCCCACTTCCACCACATTGCCTTATATGAGCCCCTTCTATCATCAGCAGCAGTGGCGCCCTTGGCCCAATTCATCCCAACCCGACGCATCCACTTCTACCACTACCAGTTACCCACCTTTGGATCCCTCCTTGATCCAGTTCATGGCCGACATGACTTTGGCCTCCGAGGCAGCAGCTACGGAGAGAGAGGCAGCGGCTAGGGAGAGAGAGGCGGCAGCTAAGTGGCGAGAGGAGGAAGCTCGGGATAGAGCTCTTTTGTCGCAGCGGATGGACAGGATGTATTATGACTTGGCTCTTGGCCAATACCCTTCTTACGATAATTGGTGTAGGGAGGGGTATAGGGAGCCAGTTGGCCCACATCCGTCCTATTTCATGTGGCCAGAGGGCGGGTATGATCAGGGTTCTAGTGTGTTTGGTGATTTCAATGTTCAGCCAGACTATTATTCTTCTGCGCCGGGTTTTACTCAGCCGGTAGTTGATGAGGAGGAGGTGGACCCAGAGATTGCGGCTCAGAATGCCGAGTGGTTTGACAGGATGGGTCCACGGTTCGAGATAGTGGAGGGGGGCGGCTCTGGTTCGGGAGCCCAGGATGTAGATGCGTCTTTTGCTGAGGCCAGTCATGGCCAATTTGATACTACATCCTCTGATTTCACTGGATACTCTTGAGGCCGGAAACCCATGAGTATGATCCCTTATACTCCAAATCTTCATCATATTTATATTTTCGCATGCATTTAGATAGTTGTATTATATCTTAGCTTAGTCATCCATTTAGTTGCATCCATTTAGGCTTGCATTAGAATTTAATTTTGTAACATATCGTCACATATTAGCCTTGCATCCATATAGTGTAGTTTGCATTTACTTAGATCATGACATTGTATTATATCATTTTGCATTTAGTTTTAGGACTTTTATTTAGTTCATGCATTTACTTAGAGCTAACCCTCTTGTATATATTGTTCATATTGTGATTTCTCTTCAAAAACAAGTTTTTATTTTTCAAAATATTTAAAAACCCAAAAACATGTTATTTGTTTTGAATTCACCCCTCACACCATGTAAATACCAAGTGTGGGGAGGGAATTCCCAAAAATTGAAAAACCCAAAAAGATTGTTTTGTTTTTCCTTTTCTTTTTTCTCTCCTTCCATATTTGAGTCACTTACTCGGGGACGAGTAAGACTTACGTGTGGGGAGGATTTTATTTCTTTTGTATATATCGTTGATTTTTGAAAAAAGTTGAAAAATGCCTAAAAATCGAAAAATTTGAAAATTTTCCAAAAAAATATATGTTTAGATTATTTTGTATATAGTTTATTTTGTATATATTGCCGTGTGTTTCTTTTTATCTCCATCCATAGGTGCGCCCCACATCATATGAGGCACGAAAAAGGGAAAATGAAGACGCTTTGGTGAGTTCTTTCCTATTTCTCTTCTCCCTTATCTCCTTTCCTTCTTACTTGAGGACGGGATGTGTTGATGACGATGGTGTGAATTTTGTTGATTGGCGTGTGTGCCACTTGTGTGCTGTTAGGAGATAGCATTAGCTTATGTGTCATAAAGTCGGTTAGAGCATGTGCATTTAAGTTGTATATATGCTAGATTGCATCATGGCATATAGTTGCATTTAGAAAAATGTTTTAATAATTGTCTTTTTGGAAAACTTGTTGAATGTGCATAGTCCATTTTTGCTACTTTTTTATTCATAAAGTGTTCATCTTAATCGTGGAATTTTAGACGCCCTGGGTTGTGCATTTCTAGTGAGTTTTAACCCGTCTACTAATGCCGAGCCCCGAGTTTGCGCTTATTCCACCTCGACACCCTCGATTGATGTGATTATTCCGATGGTAGAAAGAATTCTTAGGTGACCGTTCTTGCTATGCAACCAACCATGATTCATTGTTCTTCCACTTTTGATCAAAAAAAAAAGGAAACAAATCAAACAAGCTGAAAATATTGAGTCAATTATCATCTTTTCTCGTTTTCGTCGAGGAAATGCAAAACGGAACTTCTAGGGATTCTAGTGGGCCCATATCTAGGCCCCCTTTCGATGCCACTACGGTGGGGATACCCCTATTGTTGGTTCCGACCGCATGTCCTTGACGGAAACCGTGTGCTTTCATGCCAAAAATTGCAAACCAAAATGCAAATCAAAAAGAAAAAAAAAAAAAGAAAAAGAAAGCAAAGTGTGAAATGAAAAATTTTCCAAGCAATAAGACTCAAATCTCAATTTCCTTTTATCCTTCTTGAATCATTCACCTTTGAAGTTGCATAGTGAGACGGGACGACCCTTGTGTCTCATTTATTTGAGAAACGTGAATTCCATATGCGATTGTGCTTAATAACGTCACGAGGATTTCATTTCCATCTTCCATCTTATCGCTTTTGGCCAAGCAAATAGTAGACGGGGTTCGAAATTTTCATTAGACTTGCACCGCTAGGAGGCGAATATTTTTCCATGCTTTATGATATTAGTGGCTTACAAGGATCATGCATTATTTAAACGGTTTTCCTTTTAGATATTTCCGTCACATGGCTGAGGCATGTGATTTTTCTTTTGTTAGATGCATCTTTGTCGTGTTCTTACGTGTTTTTCATTTGGATGCGTCGCGATTTTGAGCAAGCCCCTGCTTGCCTTGCAAGGAGGTACTCTACCTCATGAGTATCTCGTTGTGAGTTGAAGGGACGGAGGAGGCCCGTTAATTGCCTACCGTCGGATATTATTAATAGTTTAGGTTGTAGCCTTAATATTAGTGTAGTATTGAATAAGGGTACTTATGGGTCTCGAATTTTGTTTACTTACTCGGGGACGAGTAAGTCTTAAGTGTGGGGAATTTTGATACGCATTCATTTAGTCACATTTTTACCTCATTTTCGTCCCCATTTTGGTCCGTTTACACGGATTTGCGTGTCTTTAATTGCATTTTATTTCCCGATTTCCCGCGCTATGAATATTGATCTCAATTTGCAGGAATTAAGGCGGAAATGAGGAAATCGGTGCAATAAAGACATTGCATGAGTCGGGATTCGAAGATAGTTGAAAAATGAAGAAATATTTCATCAGGTGGCCCAGGCCGGTCCCCAGACCGGCGGCCGGTCGACCGGCCCAGACCACCACTTCACAAATGAAAGAAGTTGAAAAGTGAAGAAAAGGTCCCAGGTAGCGCCGGCCGGCCTACCGGCGGCCGGTCGACTGCCCGGCCTGCGCCTACATCAGAAGCCACATGAGAGGGTTTTGGTGCTCCAGGCCGGTGGGGGACCGGCGGCCGGTCGACCGGCCCAGACCTACATTTTCCCATACTTAGAAGATTTTGAAGCATTTTGAAGGCGAGTTTCTGAAGACACTGTTGTGTCCCAGGCCGGTCAGAGGCCCGGCGGCCGGTCGACCGGCCGGGAACACAACATCGCAAAATTTGCCTCTTCTTCTAATTTCTTCCTTAATTTCGAGAGACCTATTTATACCCCCCCTTATTATTTTGTAAGCAGTTTTTAGTTTTTTAACACTCCTTTTAGCACGAAACCCTAGAAATTTGTAACCCAAATTAATCCCTAATTACTCTCCTAATATTTCCCCAATCTAGTTTAGTTTCTCATTTCAAGTTGTTGATTCTAGTATTTCATTTCATTTGTGGAGTTTGTATTGAAGACTTGGGTGAAGACATTCCCTCATACTCATCAATATAAGTTTGTTTGGTATAAAATCTCTCATCTTTTTTATTGTTTATGCAATTAATTTCCATCTCTAGTCTATAGTTCATCTTTTGATTATTATCTTTATTCTTCTCATAGTATTATGGTGATTGAACTCCCCCTTCCCTTTAGTGCTTTGATTTCCTTTACCATGTGTGCGTAGATTATCCTCTAGGGTTTAGGGGAGCCTAAGGGTGGATCATGTGGGGTATTAGGTTGGTTAATTAGCAAGTTTGTGGTAAATGATTTGGGTATTGCCCATATGAACACCAAGTGTTTGATGAAATGTGTGAACGAAAGTTACCATTTTATCAAGCATGGTTTGATCTTCTCTTAAGCGACGGGGGTAGAGACGATTAGACTAAGTGTTTATATGGGTGATTTGAGACAAATGCGATAGCTTGTTGATGATTATCGATTGTTGAGACATTGGCAATCGATTTTACTCGAATTATTTACCCCTTTCGCTAGTTACCCGACTAACCCATTAAATCCCCCTAAGGTGAACCCTTTACCCTAGCCTTTCCCCTAATTGTTTTCATCTTTATTACTTAGCGATTACTTGTTTTTCCTAGTAGTTAGTTAACTTTCCAATCCGTCATATTTTAGGCTAGAATAGGATTCAATCGAACTAGTAGTTGACCTCCCCCATCCTCGTGGATTTCGACCCCTTTATACTACTTTTATTGGGTTATTTTTGATGCTTGTTTTGACGACAAACCGAGTCATCAGTATAACCAAATGTTTAACTAAATATGAAACTAAGAGAAACTTGTGTGCTTAAACTAAGGGAGATGTAAGGGAGAAATACGTGTGAAGATAGTGTAAAAGATGATGAAAAAGATATCCCTAAGTGTCGAAGTCCCTCTCCTTTATATAGGGAGAGAGACTTGAAACGTATGCATTCACAGAGCCCAAACCCCAATCGGGGAATGGGAACCCCGATCGGGGTTCCACTGACCCGGGAACATTTGCTTAATTAATCAATTAAATGCTTGAGGAATCCTATGATATGCCTTTAAGCTCCTTAATTCTCCGGTTAATTGTATAGTCTGGCATCCAATGAGCATCAAAAGAACATCCCTATGTTTACTTGTGTGGACTCCTTAAGTTGGGCTTCATTTTGGTTTCTCATTTGCACATCAACCCATTTCACAAATCTTCATGCTTGGGCTTGTCATTTTCCATACTATCCTTCCATGGTTCATCTTGCTTTCATTAGCGTGGTGGACTTTGGTGCTTGCTAATGTGCTAGGAAAAAGCCTCTAAATGCTTAGATTCCTACAAATGTAGCAAACACGAGCAATGCACCTCGAACACGTAATTAGTTCACAAATATACTAAACAAAGTATAATAATCATGTAAAATCGAGCTAAATTAGGGAGTAAAATCATATAAAAACTAGACATATCATCATCTTTTAAGTTAGGTTTAGAGTAATTATCTTGAGTTAGATTATTGCTGCTATAGTAGAATTTGGAGAAAATTGTTATTGATGATAGAATCGTTGTTGAATATCATATAAATTGGGAAAAGTGATATACATTATGGTTTAATGACTATTAGCATGAGATTTGAGATAATTTGACCTACATTATAGTTTATTGACTTGCTAGTGTAAGAATTGATGAAAATTAGAGGAAGTAGTAATATTGATTATGAATTTGTAATAACTATGTAAGACTATGTTATTGTGATATTGTAGGTGGTGACTTTATAGATGAGGACTTTTAGCCTTCTTGTGGTTGAGCTTGCTTTGTGATTGCTATTGTGAAAGGTAGGTTAATTCTACTCGGTTTATGTGTATGTGGTTGATTGATGTGGATTATGATATGATTGTGACATGTGGACTTGGAGTTTGGGTGATTGATTGTGATTGTGATAAATTGGAGTTTGGAGATGTGTTTCATATGAAGCGGTAGCGGGATACCGGCTACATAGAATATGTGGTCGCTCTCCATGGTGTCGTCGTGGAAGAGACAGTGCATGTGGTGATGACTTGGACCGGCTCTGGCAGTGACCTGCTGCGGGAGAACCCATCGTGTCTATAGTGTGCCCTGGATCGGCGATGTGCTTATTTATGGCACCGCGATAGGTGGTACGGTATGCTTCTTAATGACACGGGGGTGCGCTACTTGCTGGCACCTGATATGTGTGATGATGATATTGTGACTGCATATGGATTGATTATGTACCATGATCCATACGATATTTCCGGCGTATGACAAGTAGGTGTGAGACTGTGAGCAGGTGATGATGATATGATTACTTTGGATGCATGGTGATTGGTTGCACGAGTTATGGATGAGATCGTAAAGTTATCACTTGTTTATACTTTATACTTTGAGTGTTTAACCTTGAGATGTACTTTTGTTTTGGAGTCGGATTTGGTTGTGTAAACCCTGGTTTGACATTTCATTTTATATCATGCTAAACTTGTTTTGAGACCCGATTTGGTACATTCTATCTCGGAAAACTGAGGCGTAACTCTTACCTTGTTCAGAAAGGTCTTGCTTAAAGGCTCCTAGGTAAGGCAAGGTGTTATAAAGTGGTATTAGAGCGACGATCTTGAAACCTAAACCAATGAACCTAATGAACATAAGGTGTCTAATTATAAATGAACCTGAGGTGAGTTGATTGGAGCCAATTTGCTAAAATTTGAGAGACGTCCCTAATGACACTATGATTCTCTCATTCTCTAACCGGTCACTTGTCTTGGGTAGCCCTAGGATGGGGAACTATACTGTGTGTTGCTTGTTCTTATGTGGTGAACATGTTGGATGGAATATGCTATTGTTTGCTTATATAAGGTTGGAAGTGATTTGATGAGAAAATGTGGTAATCTTGAGTATGAAGTGGTTATGGAGTATGTATGAGTACTAGGGAGGATTGTATATGTTGGATTTGGGGTGAAAATTGGATTTGGATGATGTTTGGTATGATTTGGTATTAATTTGCGTGATTTTTAGGGCATCAGGTGCTTGCTCGGGCAAGTAAGAGGGGTGCTCGGTCGAGTAGTGGTTAGTCGACCGAGTGACCTTTGTTACTCGATCGAGTGGGGAATTTGAGCAATTTTGGGAAATCCCTGGTCGATCATGGGGACTCAGATGAGTAATGTGTACTCAACCGAGTAGGAATCTGTACTCAGGCCAATAAGAATTTTAACTCGGCCGAGTAAGATTGGTAGTCGATCGAGTTGGGAGTTACCCGACCAAGTGAAGACCCCACTCGACAGAATGACTCTGTTTTCTTGTGTTATTCTTGTCTTTTGAGAGCCTTAGTATTGTGATAGGATTGTGTTTACCCATTTGTTTTATATTGAAGATGGCAGAAAAGGCCAACGTTAATCTATACTAAAGTATGAGTGCCGAGGAAATAAGACGTCTCATACAGCAAATTGCGGCTCTTACAGAGGCGTTATGTGGAGTTGGAAGGCTTACAGACAAAACCGTGGACGATGCAACGACGATAACTCCATTATAGCTCGTCACTGACCGACCAAGTATGAAGGCTTAGGGGCTCCAATGCTTCTTGATGAGTGAACGAGAGAAATGGAGAATGTTTTCGACGTAACGCAATGTCCGGACTCGATAAAGGTCAATCAAGCGGCTTTCTACCTTAGCGGGAAAACGAGACTTTGGTGGCATTTAAATCGCGACCAAATGCGAGAGTTTTATAAGGAAGCAACCAAAGAAAGGCTATATCCCATGGGTAAACTTCAAAGGCGATCTCAAGGATGAGTTTATCTCCGAGCATATCCGGAGCCGCCTAAGATCCGAGTTCGATAGCTTTAGGATGACGGATGGCATGACGAGGATGAGTATTATAAAAAGTTAATGGAATTGGTCAACTATGTGGAGGAGATGCATATTAGTCCACTTAATTGTATATAGATAGAGTTGTATCTTTAATTCAATTGTTTGCATATCGAGTCGACAAGTTTGTTTGGGTTGTAATAGCTAGTGCCCCAATTGCTTCCCCTACCTCCATGCCATGCTGTGATTGCTTGCTAGAGTAGTTTAATGAATCTCACACGCTAAAACAACTTGACGAATTTGAATAATTCATGCATTCAACGACTTAGAACGAAGTTCACATGTTAAGGGTTAAAATGTTATTTGCACTTTCATAAGCGATCGTAGTCTTATCCAATTAGCCATCATAATCCTTAGTAGAGGCTGTTGTTTACAACGGACGGGGGTGGTGTTTTATTAATGAACTTCTCATCACGTACCTTCACATCGAACCCAAACTCTTTTCAAAATGGTTTTCTAGTTTTCCTTAGAACTTGGTGGCGACTTTAAACGATTTTCAAAACCCGAGAATCCGAATTCCCTCATCCACATACTGATTATCAATATATGTTGGAGTTTGAGTTATTTAAGTCTAATTGTTAGATGTTTTAATTACTTAGCATATACTCCCTCCGTCCCGGTTAATTGTTGCCCTATTCCATTTTTGGATGTCTCAATCAATTGTTGTCCTCTCTATACTAGAAAGATTTTTTACGAGTAATTTGACACCGAATAAGACTATTATTCTCTTGTTATCCACTAAGTATAACCACAAATGGTTTCTTAATCTTTCATTGGTCTTTGTACCAAAATGAAAGGGTAACAATTGACCAGGACGAAGGGAGTAATATTATATAAATTTAATATAAATTGCTGTCATAAAAATAAGTTGTACTTTTATAAATATAAAATATATATTTTTATTAAATTCTAATACGTCTCACATGTCCTACATTTTATAGAATACCGTATTATGTGTTTGGGAATACATCCGTATCCGTATCCGTATCTACCCGAGCTGGGGAGAGGATACTATATAATTTCAGTAGGTCTTGCTTAAGACGGGTCGGATCTTACAACGGGTATTTTGTGAGAGAAAATGGGTAGAGGGGACAAGGTGGGCTCCCCCATGTGCTCTCCACTCACCATTGATGGGTATTTTGTGAGAGAATATGCTATCCGTCTTAAGCTTAAGACGGATACCTGAAATAAGAATTAGTCGCTCTTTGAGTAAAAATCCATCGTCATTAGTCGCTCACTCCGTAGTTGTCATCAGTCATCAAACAGGAACCTAAATGACAGTTTCCACTCTGAGGGCTGTTTTCAGGTAATTCCCAAACTCTACTGATTGTATTTGCTTCACAAATTCCATTACTTTGTTTTGTAAATTAAGTGGGTTTGTTTCTCTTTGTTAATGTTTATATCATCTTCTGCAGAACTACTGATGCTTCCCACTTTGCTAACTCTTTTCTTATTATCAATCGTACCAAGCAATTGCAGGTACCCTTTTCTTCATTTCATTCTTATTCTCATTATTGGGTTCATTTACTTTGCTTCAGTTTGTTTGTTAATTCAATGAAAAATTTGATTTTTTCATAAAATTAATATCTAGGTTGACCCTTTTATGTCTTGTGTGATGCCTTGCCCTATGTTACCAACAAAAGGCACCGTTTCGGAATGACCCAAAATGAAAATTGCGTCGAGAACCAGTTTAATGAGCCATTTTGCTTTAATTGCATAAACTATACTCCGTATAATTTGTTTCCTTTTCTATTCATTTGGTTGGTATGTTTGAGGTCGTGCTACCGACTGAATGCTTGATTCTGTGAGCAGGACTTGTTTCGAGTGGCACAAATATGATTAAAGTATATTGAGTTTGCTGTTTTTCTTGCACATTTGTTTGGTATGCCCTTTCCGTTTCTATTGGAGGCTTGGAGCCAAAGACTGACTACCTCCTCGTTTGAAGGGATATAGTTGGCGAAAAGAAAGGGGGACAATTTCCCGTGCTTGGATAGCAAGTCGGGTTGGACTGAAATATAGGGATCCATTTTCTTCATACAAACCAAAAGCAATTGCGTAAACATAGTAAATATGTGGAAAAAAAACATCTTTGATCCCTTTCCCTCTCCTCTTCTGTCCCACAATCGTATCTTATCAAAGACTTATTATTTTTCAATTTTGGAGTATGATAGAATTTAGTAAAATGACTCACTTAACGGTTTGCACTTGTCTTAATTTGAAATAGCAGTTGGTGATTGTCATTATTGAGTCATCCCTAGACAACCTCTTTGTGTTTTATATTAAACACGAGGGTGAGACTGCGTATGTCTGACCTCGTTACCTCACATGAGCCAGATCATTCGATTCACTATTTCACCAGGGTAATGTTGTCTTTCTATTTGATTGATATGCCAAAGGTTGTGATAAAGCCTTTTTAAGGGTGTAATGTGGACACGGCGCTTTTGATATTGTTTGCGTCAAATTATAATATAAGAAACTACTCTTAAGCCACAACTAGTACATAATTGTAAATGTGTGATTCAAGCTCACGAGGATTGGGTTTTTATCCATATAGCGACTTAGGTGTCTGTTTGGTTTATGACACTCTTAGTTTTGTGTTTACATGACTACTTGATAAACGAAGCTTATTGGTTTTGTCAACCTGGCTTTTGCGCAAAATATTTTCAGGGATACAAATGTTATCATAGCATAAACCGTATTAGTAAAGAAACGGTTCAAAAGGGTGTTTTTGGTCCAATGGGTTGGAACAAAAAGAGAAAGACAGGGACTCCAGTTTGGCGACAAATCAGTACCCAATCCAGTTCAAGTAAAGGTACGTACTATAGACTTATTGCTGCTAAAGTTTCTGTTTTCTTTGGCTGATAGGAATTAAACAGTTGATTATATGACATGTATCAATTGTGCATAGTTGTCTCAAGATTTTTGATATGTTGTAGTGTTAAAGCTCCGTTGCACTGCACCTATTTCACTATTCGATTTACTCCCAAAAAGATAAACTATTTTGACATATATGAAATTTTACTATGTCATCTTACTACCAAATATTGCACTGAATAAAGGAGATTGATCTGTTCTGGTATCATAATAGGCTACATTTCTCATTATATCCATGATTGCAATATTGTGGCATATGAAATTCTCTAGTTTAGTAATTAAACTAAAAGTATCCTGGAGACACCTATATGCCGAGCTATTATACTGCCAAATATCTTAGTCCCAAATCACATCTTTGAAATCTTACTGGTTTGTAGTTTACTTCTATTGATTCAAGTCTCGAAGTATTCTCTGGTATTACTTATTCTATTAATCTGAAGTCTGAACTAGTATAGACCCAGTGCTATTGCACGGTACTTATAAATTCTTATTTTTTTTAGTAAATGATTTTCGGATGTTCAACTTTTTTACATTTTTAGTATGAGAAAAAAATTGACCCGAAAAATTAATCAACCGAAATGGTTGATTAATGTTATGACACGTGTATTTAGTGATTCATTTTATATCACAAAAGAATGATATCTTGTTTGTCATTAAAATATACGGAGTAATAGTGTAGTTTTTCTCATAGAATACATAATCGATATTTATCGACAATTACATAGTTTCCTTATATAAATTGAGTATTTTGGAGGGAAAATTTTCAAGAATACTTATTCTTTTAGTAGTAGGGAGATTGTTGCGAGTAATAAAAACAATGTTTTATATGTACTAGTGATCTTTGTATGGTATGTAGAACAGCCTGCCATTATTTTTTTCCACGAAATCATAGATTTACGGGTCATTGGAAATAATTTATCTGTTGTTAACATAGGTGTTAGGTCGTGTACATCCGATACCCCCCTTACTCTGCCGTTAGTGGTAGGTCTTGAGACATTGGGGATCAGTTTTTGCTGGGAGTCAATGGTGGTGTGGTCAGTTGAAGTTTTTTATTCTGTAAATTGGACTATATTCTGATGCTTTATGATGTCTTGCTGTTAAGCATTATATCTGTGAATTTGCAGAATTTTCAGTCGAGGCTACGGTTGCAGAGCCTGCAAATATTGCCAACATTGAACAAGGTGAACATGAAGAGCCCATTGTACCGAGTGTGAGGGCTTTTGTTGATACAACATTTTTGTTTTCCCACACTGCCAGGTAAGATCAAAACTGATGAAGCTGAAGCAACGGCGGTCAGCCCTAATATAACTTATCTTAATGATGGACTGAAGGATTCTGAAGATGCGTTGGGGGATTCTTCGACAGCTTCTGTTTCACAGAACATTGTTGGAGGCCAAGATTCAGGAAAAATGACTTTCCCCAAACATAAGCATGCTGTTACTGTTGAGGTAGGTTTGACTTGCTTTTAGACCGTGTATAAGAACTTTGATGGGAGTTCAATGGTAAATTTATGAGGACAAATTCTGCAAATGCCATGGTCTTGGACTCTTGGAGACTTGGATATTAGCCTCGGTCTTTGTTAGTCGATTTGATTGCAATGTGTCAGAGGATGCGGATCTGTCAAACCTGACGTGCACTCCATTAGACATACCTGAATTTGATTTAAAACTCGATTTGGCCTAATCGAACTTACTCAAATGTTTCCGGCCTCGTATTAATTGTTACCCTAAATAACCTGATAACCGGGCATCAGAAACAAACCAAATCCTAAAATGACCCAGCCCGTCTAAATTAGACCTGACCCTACCCGAATGCACACATATTACTATATTAGTAATGACCTGAACTCGAACAGGCCTAGTCGGACGGACGCGGTGTCGGAGTGTCACATTTCATGGTTCAATCCAAATGTAGTGCCATGTGGTGTTTTAATGAAGGAGTGTTCGATTTGCGACACTCGATCAAACCAAAGTGTTGTACTAATATAGGTGACAATGCTTATGATGTACTTCCTCCTTATTCAATGGAACTGCAAGTCTGCAACTTCTGCCTTTGGCACAAATATTAAGGTTGTGAGAGGGAAGTGGGTCTCACCCAGAAATGAGAGGTCACTTTATTATACATAAAACATGACTAAAATAGAAATGTAGCAATTTGACTGTACATTCCAAATAAGGAAATTGTTGCAATCCCACGGAATAAGGAGGGGCTGTATGCGACTGGTCCTTCCGGTGAGCCAATCTTATGCTTTTGATTGAAGGTTCCTCTTGTTTTTTTTTTTTGCTAGTCGGATATGATACCAGCCTTTATTAAGGTAAAGTGATTTGTCGGTGATTCCACTTGCTGGAAAAAGGGCCCTTCTTGACCATGATGGTCTGCTTGTTCTGTCAGTATTGTCTACCGTGCTTTTTTCTTGACAAGTTTTCTTTAATTGTTACAGGTAGGTGCTTCTGTCATGCGTTTCATAAGGGGAAAAGAGTAATGAATTAGCATTTTAGTGCATTGTTATTTGAAAAGAATGTCGATTGAACTTTTGAACACTAGATGTACTATATGTTTCTCTCATATTTCCTTGCTTACTGGTTTCAGTGGATCAACACAGAAAGGCATCGAGGAAATGGGGGTGAAAATAGAATTTCCACCAATGAAAATGGGCGATTCAATTGGTATGATTTTGGCATTTCATTTATTTTGAACTTACTGCCTGCCTTAGTTTCTCTCAGTTTTGAGAACCTATTTTTATTTGTTTATGATCATAGGATGGATATGTGAGGCCTGGTAGGCATTCTTGGCTCGTTATTATTTTCGAAGTTGATATTACCCCATGCTGTCGATAAATTTATCTTGTCGTCATATGTTTAAAACTCATATTCATGTTCTTTCTCCCCTTCTTACTGATACTTACAGCAGTTTTGCATCTTGGGAGTTGTGGCCATGATTGTGCATGAAAGCTTCCTTCTGATGATGCCCTTTTATTAATATAGTTATTTTTCACTGATCCCTAACATGACACTGTAAATAACCTCATTACTGTACCCATTAGATAGTGATATGTGCAATAATGCTAAAAGATTTCAGCTAACCTAACAATTACACTAGTCCCGCGTACTGGCTCTTTGATGTGATAATTGGAGTTTATCATATCTCCATATTAATTGTTTGTTATTTCAGTAATTGGGGGTGATTCAATGGATGATATTGCCAAAGCTTCTCAGAAAATTCAATCCATAATTGATGAGGTTGGCTATTTTTCTGCACCGTGATATGCTTCATTTCCTCACTTTTTATTTCAAGGAATAGCTTTTTAGTATGTTCATTCGTTGGTACTTTTCTTAGTTGCCCATGCTAGCTAGGAAGAAAGTATCTTTGTCTTGCCTTGTCTGAAGGTAGTATATTGTTAATTCACAGTCAAGGAAATTCAGTGGATTTATATTCAATTTGTAGGCAATTCAGCTGCAAATCTGCAATCAGCTGTACATGTTTATGGCGTCCTTCGTGGACAGTTACCTAAGTTGAACTTGTTAAAAGAAAACAATTAATCTAGTGTACACCATGCAAAATCTTGTCTAATCAAGCAAAATCATGTGTATTAATAAATCTAAAGAGGAAACTCAGCTTTCTCTTCATGGCCCTTTATACACTATGCATTAGTGTTAATGGTGTGGTGTACACCTGATAAGCTGATATGCATGTTGTGGGTCTAGATCTTCAGTGATATAAAGGGTTGCCTTTTTTCCTTACTTGCATGAAACCGTTGGCTACTATTATTTGGATCCCCTAACAGAACATCGATATTGTTAACATGGTATAAAAGTGCTCCAGTTATGTAACCTAATTGGCGAATTCTATGCCACCAGAATGTTATTTAGCGTTCCCCCAATTGAAAGCGCTGATAGTATACTTTATTGTTATGCCGGTAATGTATACTACCTACTATGTTTCAAAAATAAATATTGGGAAACATTTATTTTGTAAATGTTGCATCTATTTGTGAAAAGAGAGGTTATATGAATTTATAAAGTATAAATGTAGTACGTTAACTCAAATTTCAAATCTTAAGAAGTGAAGATGACCCGTATTTGGAAATATATAGAAATTATGGCTTTTGTTGTTTGCAACCAGTTACATTATATTTGCGAGTTCGCGACATCATGATACAGAGATTCTACGGCCATTACAGTGACCATTACTGCAGCCACAAGTCCACAACTGTCCACAATTTTATATCATGGTTAGAATCTATGTTGAATCTGGCTTTTTACTGCTGTGGGTGACAGGCTGCTAAGAATCCAGATCTGACCTACTCTCACTTCATCTCACTTCCATTGGCTATACATCCTGAATTTGTTGATAAGGTCACCAGATTCCGGTCCAGTATACTCGGTTATGATCCTAAATATGTAAAAGGGACTATGGAATGTACGGATGGGAATCCAAGAACAGATGCTTCTGTTGATGCAGGAAAAGTTGATCAACCTGAGAAAGATCTTGCTGTTGGTGTTAAACTAAAAATCAGAGATGACATCAATCCTGTCAAAGTGGATATTCGTAACATACCTACTGTAAGCTATGCACCCAAAGCAACCAAGTCTGCTACTTTATTTGGTACTCACTTTTTTGTAGTCTCACATAATTCTGTCATTCATATTGTTTTCAATACTACTACTAGTGCTCCAGAAAAGAATTGTTTTTGCTAACATCATCCCTACAATTGATAAATCCTTTGTACCTGTTTCCCTTCTTTTACAGTTCTACTTATTTGACATATTATTTCCTTTGCAGACCTAAGAATTGACGATTCTTTATTCCTTAAACCACAAAGATTACACTTGACCGTTTTAATGCTGAAGTTGTGGAATAAAGAACGGATTCATGCAGCTTTGGAAGTCTTGCAGGTATCTTCTGTTGAATGTATGATCTCTCTTTCTTTGTAATCTCCATAATAATGGTTTCTTTTCGTTGACAGGGTATCCACTCTAAAGTAAACGAAGTCTTGGACAATCGGCCATTGTTTGTAAGATTGAAGGGGTTGGTAAGGCTATTTCCTGATTTAAACATTGGGTCAGAAGTGGCTTTCCGTTAAACTTATGTGTAAACTGCCTTGAAGAAGGCAAATCACGACTTGGTTACACTTTTGTTACCTTGTGACCATGTGGGAATGAGGCTATATTCATTTTGTTCTTTAACTTTGATATCTTGGTTCCTGTACAATGATTATTTTGAGTTATTTCACCTGCAATATTGGATGTTATCTTTTCAGGATTTGATAAGAGGATCCAAGGAAAGAGCTCAAGTTCTATATGCTCCTATTGAAGAAATCGGGGGCGAGGGTCGACTAACAAGCGCATGTCGTATCCAATCAATATCTATTTTTTTTGAATTATTACTTTAGTTGCTATTATATTTCTTATTTTCATTGACCTTTGCTTGGTGGTACGTCTGTAAAACAACTGAAGTTAGTAGTTCCTTAGCTTTCCAAGAAATTATCACTGATGCATATGTGAAAGCTGGGTTAGTCCTTGAGAAAGATGCTGAGCAAAAGTTAAAGGTATATAAAAGCATGGGCATTCTCAAAAATGTCATCTGATACTAAAAGTTTCTGCTTTATTTTGTTTACACCGGTATATCTTTATTTTTGTACATATACTCCTTTTGCCCTTTTGGGTATTTGAAGTTCACAGAGAACCTGAACAACTACACTCGCATTTAAGCTTCATGAATTCTCCATGCCTGTGTATAATGGTGGCCTTTCGCCTATACTTCTTCAAGGCCACAACCATGAAAATCTTCTAGCATTACTATGGGTTTTTTTAAGCATCGCTTTATGTTTATGCACACATTTAAAGCATGTTTAAATACTCAATACTGTTAGTTTCGGGCAAAGTTATGATTGAGTTGCTTACAGTGAATGATTCACAGAAGTAGCACACATATGCTGTGGGTGGTAGATTTTAAACTATGCCATGTCCTGAAGCACTTTTTCACGGTTGCATGGTATGGGATTCTGTCTCCCAATCCACGAACCGAATTGTCTATACAAGAAGGTTCCAGAGTTGCTCAATATTTGAAATCAACTTACGTTAGGTTGCATTCGACAAACTCGGACCAGTCCTCCGATCCGAAACAAACACCTAGGCTTAAGAATGCACTTGATCATAAGTGTGTTTCTTTTTTTCCCCGTCCTCTTCTGTCTAAACGTGTTTTGCATGATGCGGTGATGGTTTGGCTCGCGAAATACTAACTGCATGTTTCATGCTTTATTAAAATGCAGCTACATGCTACTCTGATGAATACAACATTTAGGCGTGGGAGGAGGTTCGATCTTGGGGCCCAAATTCTTTATTTATTTATTTTTTCCTATTTTTGAAGATTCCTAAACATCTGTAGTTACTAATTTTCATCCAGTAAAGCCTTCTGATATCACAAATGGACTGATTTTCTTACCTTTACTGTGTTGCTAACAGGAAGAACAAAAGGGGTGACAGCTTTGACGCAAGGGGCATATTCCAGCAGTTCGGGAAGGAAGAATGGGGCGAATATCACATCCGGGAAGCTCATCTTTCACAAAGGTTTGTGTACGATGATAACGATTACTACCATTGTTGTGCCTCCATACCTTTGCCCGAGAACTCCCAAGTTCATGAAGCTGGTGTCGATCCTGCACATGCCGAATTTGAGAAAACGCCAATGGCCAATAGTGCATGATCTCAATGGAACCGGGTTCGATCTGGCCAGTGCTACCATTGTAGTTGATGTGTAGCCTTGTCGTCTTTTCTGAGAGTACAACAGAATTTAACGCAAGAATAATGGTTACCGATAGATTTTTCCCTTGATAAGTTGATTGTGTGTAAAGTGGGTTTACGCAAATCTTTGTCATAAGATAAACAGTTAGTCAATAGGCATGATCTCGTGATTAGGTTGAGTCATTTTAGAGTATGTAATATTGTTCAGATTGATTAAATTACGCGGCTTTGGATCTATTTTGGATGCGTTATTGTTAGTTATTTTGGGGGTGTTGGGTAGGAATCATACACGGAGAATTTGTTATATATATAGATAAAAGTAGAAGTTCAAACACCTCATTTTTTAAATCAAATGGCACATAAAGTTTAAATTTCTGTGACAAAAATATGGGTTTGTTGTGACTTTGTGGTGTTTGAATATGAATAGAGACTTGTCTGGCTTTTTTTCAAGCAGTAGGTCTTGCTTAAGACGGATCGGATCTTACAACGGGTATTTTGTGAGAGGAAATGGGTAGAGGGGACAAGGCGGGCTCCCCCCATGTGCTCTCCACTCACCCTTGATGGGTATTTTGTGAGAGAATATGGTATCCGTCTTAAGCTTAAGACGGATACCTCGGTCTGAAATAAGAATTTGTGTTTTTCAAGGAAAAGGAGGCATTATCTAAGGTGATCATTTATCTCTTTATTTCTTTGTCCTAAGCATGGACGTCCTTTCTAGATACCTCACGAAGGTTTGTACTAAACCTAATGTCTCCTATCATCTTAAATGTAGCTTTGTTAATTTCACTCACCTCATTTTTGCTGATGACTTGATGATATTCATTAGAGGGGATGTTGACAATCGAGAGCTTTGTTGTGTCAACACTCAACAGATGTGTTCTCTGTCAAGTCCCGGAAGAATCACATTTCCATTTATTTTTCTACTATATCCTAGTATTATTAATCAAAAGACAAGGTCCATAGTGAATTTTGATCCTGTACAATCTATATCCTAGTAGAAAAGTTTAGCAGCATAAGATGCCATAAAGAGTGAGCAGCTCTAGTACCTTGGCCAATGGCCAATGGCCAATGGCCAATGGCCATGGCACCTTTCATAACAATGTACTTTTTTTTTTTAATGAAAAACGAAAACGTATTTTTTATTTTATACGATAACAAACGAGTACATCATAATAATCAATCATATACGAGTAATGTATTAGACAACAAGAACTGTAACACCCCGTAAATTTTAATAGTTTATTTATTTAACTTTGCCCGAGTACGGAATAATTAGTCTCTTAAATATTATAATTTTTGAAGAGAAACTTGAAATTTCATCTAATACCCTTTGTACCTTTCGAAACAATCATTGTAAGTTACGATTTTTCATTCCCGCGTAACTTTAATCTGGCTTCGTATTTTAGTCCGTAAATCTTCATTCGGACTCCGATTAAGGCGAAACAAAAGCCTAAATTTATTATTTTTCCGAGCCCGACGCAATGGTAATATTTTAAGTTGCCATTAATCATTCCAAAATTTCAGACCTTCTCGGTTGTTACCCTTGCTTTAATAAGGTCTATTATGTACACTCAAACTACTCTTATGCTTGTTCCTATAAAACCAATAAAAATGTATTCACCCATCTTCTATTATTGAGCAAAAGTGGCTGATTCTTTACTCACTTTTACCCCAAGACAAGAGTAACATGTCTCTTACATTTTTCTTACACATTGTCATTGTTAATGCTTTTCATCATCCTTCACTTGTCCATCAAAGTGGACCTTTGTAATGAAAATTCAGCTTTGAATGCTCAAATCATACGCAAACTTTGAGCATAAATGAAAGAGGGTAGTCTCCATATTTACTCACCACTTTACTACTCCACCTTTGGCATTCATCCTCACTTGTTCCACACTCCCACCAACATTACTTATGCTCACCTTTCTCTAGTTTCAACTCTTGAGTTCAACATGTATAATTTTAATCTCTTCCTTCTAAACTCTTCTTTAATTATAAAGAACTTAACTAATTATGTAAGCTATTACTAACTTGTTTATTGTTTTTATTATTGTCCCTAACTAAAAATAGAAGAGGAGGAGGAGCTAGTTGATTTGAGCATATTTGACTATATCCAAGACCCGGAAAATCTCTAAGGTAACCTAACCTAATTCCTTTGCCTCGTAATTGTAGAAGACTAGTAATTTAGTTAGGAGGCGAATAAACAAATCTTGGTAGAATAGGTTATTCTAACAAATATGTAATTAGGATAATAAAAGAATTATTTGCTACATGCAATGATCATCATGAATAATAGCCTAGAATAAGTTATCATGAGAAGTGTACATGTCTTTAATATATGTGTGATCCTACTATTTGTGTTATCACCTCACATGAAAAATATACCTAAAGGCATAAAATACTTAGTAGATACTCACATGTTAGATTCACTAAAACAAGGTCAAAATGGAAAATGATATGTGTATGTTAATGAAAATACCGAAACTTGTTTATTATGTTCGTTCTGTTTCATACATTGCATGGAGTTGAAATTTTAATATGTTGTACTTACTGTTTTATAGGATTTTTAGGCTCTGACCTTGCATCGATACGATTTTTCTTTCATTTTATAGGATTTATTAAAGTATTACTAATGTACGAAATTCAGTAAATTATATTTTCTTTTAAAAATTATGAAATAATTACAGGAGTTCACTTAGTTCATTAGTAACCATCATGCAAAGTTTCGTTGAAAAATATTAAGTTTTAATCAGGTTTCAAAAATAAACAAAAACTGATTTCATGGTTTAATACGAGTTTAATATTTTTTTTATTAAAATAAGAATTTAGATTATAACCATAAAATGATTTCAAGTTCAATACATAAAGGAGAATACAGAAATATATGTTTAAATATTTTTATAAAAATATTCATTTTATGATTTAAACCACCTTACTTAGTGATTTAAAGTAAAATTGTTTTAAAAGCTTAATTGTATCTTATCTCAAAGACTATTTTTGAAAAGACTTTTCAGGACTTTAACAAGGTCTAAAGACGATTCTAACGATCTTTATGAATTTAGTGAAATTTTGGACTAAAATGTCTTTGATAGTTTTAAGTTTAAAACACTCATTTTACCATCGAATTTTTGAGTAAATCCGTATTATAATATAAGGACATCAGTGTAATATTAAATACTCACTTAGGGACTTGTCTCTAGTCATGCCTTGACTAATTAAAATATTAGTTAAGCTGTGAGTTGACTATGATGACCTTGGTTAACCATTGACCAATTAATTAGTCAAAAGTTACTAAGTCAAAGTAAATTTATACTTAGAATAAAATACCTAGAAATATTAATTCCTGAATAATGAACTAGAAATAATGAATTATGTTTCTAATCTAATAATTGAAGAAAATGTACCAAATCTCAAATGCGAAAACTACTCGATTAAGATTAATACCTATGAAACTCTAATAGAGTTAATGCACTTATGAGTTAGTATGTATATTAACTTGGACTAGCACCTGCATGAGTTTATAGGTCCAATATTATTTACTTGAACGGGACCTCTGAGTCAGTATGCTAATTTTGGTTATCTTGGGTATGCCCCTTGAATGGGACCTCTGAGCCAGATACCAATGTATTGGTAATATTCCGGTCGGTCAGTATATCTATGTAACATCGCATCTTTTAGACATATATGAGTCATTTGTTTTGCGTGTTGGGTGCTATCTTGGTACGGTTTAGGGATCGACGTGACGGGAGATTGCTCAGAGAGCTTATGCTATATGAGTATGGACAGTACATCCCAAAGCTGCGTGTGGAGGGATTGTCGTTAGGATAGTAGTCGACCAACTGCCACTAAGGAGCTGCGTGTTCCGAGGAGTTGTGGAGTGGGTATATGCGCATATATTGACAGGAGCTTGATCAGCTTTACTTCCTTTCAGATATCTTGGCAATTAATATTATTTCACGGTTGCGATCGTGTGCAGACCTTGACAGTTGCGATTGTCTTGGTGCCTCGAAGTGTATGGGACATGTCACTTAAATGTGACCTCTGAGACCATCCATTAGCAGTCTGTTCTTCCCCACGATTTCGGTTGTTAAACTAAGTCAATTTAGTGATTCGATCCTATTGAGCACTAGGGGTGAGATGTAAACCTCCTAGTATCGGTGTGATCGGCGGGATTGATGCTCCCATTCGTACTCAAAGTGAGATGCAAGCCTTGAGTACGCGTGAGACATTAGTAGTCACGTCCCGTGCTTAATTTCAAAGAGATGAATGTTTTTAAAATAAATGACTACACGTTTTACTCACATGACGCCTACTTGAACTTATCTTATGTTGATGATAAAGAAGGTTTGATGTAATAGGTTGTTAAATTATGTTGTTATGCTCTCGGGATCATTATGTCATATGCTTAATGTAAATTGTTCACATGAACTTATGTGCTACTTCATGTACATATCACATGGTGTACGTGTCGAAGTTGTAATGTGACTGGAGTTGTATGTTTGACCGCCTAATTGCATTACTAATTTTCTACATGATTGAGGCCGTTGATAGAGGACGGTTAGGTTACTCCCACTAAGTGGGGCAGTTTTATTTTAATAATGTTTCAGGTGACTTGGATCTTGAAGACCGAAACTTAGGAAGGGGTTTGTCGAGAGGAATTGTTATCTAATTTTCATCTTTAATAAGTTGTTGTAACAAAATCTTAATACTGTCCAACCTTATTTTAATGTAATTCAGTAAGCAAACTTTGTATTATGTTTTGACATCCAGTTTTTATGAAGCAACTCATTCTGAGTTGACGGTTTTAAATTTTACTGATTTTTGTGACTTAGTATTTATTCCGCATTTTTATTATTTAAGTCATTTGAGAAACTGGGTTGTTACAAGAACCCCATCATATAAGTATAAATCTGTGTGTTAGTAAGTCAATGTGTAGATTTAAACCTTGAATTAGATTAGGAGTTAGGACAATACGTACTAGAATAACAGACTTTGTATACCAATTAATTAAAGTCTTAACGATAAGATGCTGCAATTATAATAAGTTATCTTCTTAAGCTCTACTTAATAAAATACGAATAATACTAATCTTACAATAATATAAAAAGGCATGTTGAGCATTTTATTGAGTGACACATGGCACAAGCAAACACCCTCTTATTTTGCCATTTGGCAAACCCCTTATTTACTACTCGGTATTATTTACTATTATTATTTATCTCTATGTAAATAGTGAAATATGAAAAGGCTTAAATATTCATACAATAACATAAGTAATTGGAATCGTTGATAAGCGTTTCTTTATATTGGAATACCAAATGATAAAACTCATTAACTGCCATAATAAAATAGTCTCTTAACTACTACTCATATAAAGGGTGAGGCTTGAGAACCTACAAAGTGATCAAAAGTGGAGTTACTAAATACGAAGTAAGTGGTATGGCAAACATGTTTTTATTTTTTATATTTTATTTGATGGTTCTTATTATAAATTACTTCATGTATTTTGTATTGTTTAGTTTTGGCTTTATATTATATTCATCGAATTATAATTGCTACTTTTGAAATATTTATTCTCAGTTGTTATTTTATGTAACGGTCTCTTACCGTATTTTTTTTTTCACATGTGACAACGTTTAGGTAAATAGTGACCATTTTTACGTAAAAATAGTGACCACTTTGAAAAGAGTAGTCATTTTCTAGCAATACAATTGGTCACTATTTAACCAAAAGTAGTTACTATTTATAAAAAAAATGGTCATGTATCTACTGGCTAGACATGAACCGTTGCATAAGAAAATTTGTGATATTCTTACGTCTTAGACAATGATTAACATATTTTTGTATTTTGTAGCAACTTTCCAAGGTTACTAATTGCTTCTGAACAACTTGATTCTCATGCTCATTTCTTAATTGTATGGCAGGTCGTATTAATATGCAACTTTTAGATTTACTTTACAGTTTTGTTTTTGCCTTTTAATTAATTTATAATTTTTAATAGCCCGACATCTTTCTTATCGGATCCGAATGCTAAAAACAGTATTTTTCTATGCAGTATTGACAAGAAGCTCTCCATCACACTTCAATGATACTTCTTCAAACGCAGGGATTTCATCTCTTAAAATTAATTTTATTATTATTATTCCTCCCATTTTGTTATTTAATTTTACGAGAGTAGTTATATTTCAAAAGCGTTTATATATAAAAAATTTTTAATGTTTCCTCTGCGTGAAGAAACAAGAAGATAATTTATTTAGTCTTAATGTTCAAAGTAAACATTGGAGATTTTTTATTCGCAATCCTCCCTCAGATAATACATATTAGTAGCTATTGTACATTCACATGATTGTGGTGTTACAAAATGTTGCAATTAGAGACATCATTATTGCATTGAATTTGTTACAATATTGTTATATGTTTGACGTCCTATTGATACGAAAATTACTCTAAGAATAAGATTCGTTAACTTGCAGCGGAAACAGACTATGTCACAGTCGTGCAGACTGTTGCTTCTCGTTGAAACTGGAACAAGTAACAGTGATAAGAACTGTGATCTGGAAACACACGGATGTAACAGTCTGGAGGACTGTTGCAACGAACATAAACAATCACGATCAAACGAATAAGCACGAACAAAGGATATTTGCTCAATCTAGACCTATAGATTGAACAATGGTGATTGATAGTCAAGACCTATTGAATATCAATCGAGTTAAAGTTTGAAACGCGTCAAACAAGAACTAGGTTTGGAACGAAACACGTCGATCCGGATAGCACAATTGCAACAGCAATGTTCTGTCTTTTTCTTATTTATTCAAATCTTCTAATAAGCAATACATATGACTTCTATTTATACTAGCTATTAACCTACCTAGCTGCCTTATTTTAATCTAACCAGAATTAGGAAATAAACTAGACTCCTAAATAAACAAGGAAATAAAATACTACTATTACAATTAGGAAAACTAATAATACCGGTTTTAGGAAACCCTTTATTCAGCCTAATAATAATAATATTATCTTATTTGATTCCTACTCCGAGTTGAATTAAAAATCTGCGAGCCTTGTTGAACTTTGTAACAGTCCCTACGATTGTTGCTTCGGTCAACTGTGACCATCTCATCATTTTTGGATCACCTATGCCAGATTATAATCAGTGTTGGTGATAAAACATCATATTTCAATTACATTGTCATATTTGGGAACCTACTTTAGATCAAACATGAGTAATTATGATAGGATCCTAAGTAGTACTGAATACTGGATCATAAGACCCTATAAATTTTCTGAATAAATAAGTTTTCATGTCAGAATATCATAAAAAATATTATAATATATATAGTGTTAGAAGTATATTTAGTGAAACGAAATCGCTATAATTATATCAAGAATTTTTCATATACCTTTCAGTTCTGAGTAGGAAAAAAAAAAAGAGTTTTCACCTCAAATCTCTTATATAGAAGGAATTTATATTAGGTTTGAAAGTGTGCAAATAGGCTAGGCCTCTTCAAATCTTTCATCCCAACATTTCCCTACTACTTAATTTATGAAGCAAACAAAATTAAATTGTACTGATTTCCTCTTTTCTTCTCTTTTCTCCCAGACCTACTATCTAACCAATCTCTTAGTTAGAGCATGTGATTTAGAGAAAATTTGGTGTTTTATTTTTGGCATGTTACGAGAATTTTTTTTCAATTAAGTACGAAATGGTAATAATGCTGAAATTAAGAAGGATTAGAATATACGGAAAATGCAAACTGATAAAAATGTTAGATCACAAATCACTCTAGCCATAAATAATGAAATAAATCGAATGAAGTGTAATGAAGGCGTATGAAAAAAAGACGATAATTATCACTTATAAGATATACGGAACCACAAATTCTTGTTTGTGACGGGCAGTATCCGTCGCAAGCTTGCGACGGGTACCACTTCCCCTCACAAATGACCCATTTAAGGGAAAAGGGGAAGCACATGGGGGGTGCCCCACATGTTCCCTCTACCCATTTTGTTAGAGGAAAAACCCGTCTCAAGGTCCGACCCGTCACAAGGGAGACCTACACATAAGGAACATACTTTTGTATCTCAATCTATTGTACAATTATGCACATATGAATATATGATTATACAAGTTTCATCAAAAGAATAACATATGACAAAGATCAGAAACAACTCGTGAACTTTCACGGGCAATTAAACTAGTTACTAATACTAAAAGTCTAGGGATGACCTTCACTTGATCCCAGAAGTCGAATGAATGTGCCAGCTTTCATGGAAAGGACATGCATGCATCCACATTTTAATTAGTCTAAATACACAGATTTTTATTTCAGACGGAGGTATCCGTCTTAAGCTTAAGACGGATATCATATTCTCTCACAAAATACCCATCAAGGGTGAGTGGAGAGCACATGGGGGGAGCCCACCTTGTCCCCTCTACCCATTTCCTCTCACAAAATACCCGTTGCAAGATCCGACCCGTCTTAAGCAAGACCTACTGGTCTAAATATTAACACTAATTATTTACATAAATTTACATTCTACTCGTATTAAATACAATACTGTTTCATACTAGAGTACTACTTTCTACTATCATACCGATTACGGAGTATAAATAAATGACCGTGACGAAGATAGTATCTATCTAATGTCAATATTGTATAACAAATGTGTTACATAGAAATTTGATGAGATTATTCTTCAAGTAATTTGATTTTTTATCACATTTTCATCCAATTATACATGAGTTTGGAAAAGAGCATTCATGCACATTCAAAAGTATTTGGTTCAATTCTTCCTATTAGTCTCTATCCTAGATCTTATATATATCTAGATAGCTATTAATGTTGCCCTTATGACATGTTAAGTCATCTGTATCCATTGTAAAATAAAAAAAAAATTGCAAGTACTAATAACTTTCTAATAAAATACGGAGTATAAACATCATTATAACTTACCAATTGATCTCATTAATGAAGATGGGTAGACAGGTCGGATCCGCTCTTATAAGAAGACAAATAAAATGGCATGAAACTAAATGGATCCCCACTTACCGTCTCACTTGCCTTCTTATAAAAGAGGATCCAACCCGTATTTATTGAAGACGGATATACCTTTTTCCTAATTACAAATCACCAGACAAAAGGCGCCAAAGATGGTCCTCGAGATTCCTCCCTCCCTCATCTAATCCCTCCACATCAACCCACGTATATAACATTTCTTATATTCAAATTAAGCCATACCAACCCTTAATCACCAACTATTATGAAGGGACTAACCCATAATGTAATCACATCATGATTGTTTATGTACTATATTGAAGGGTTTGGATTCCAAGTACCTAAGAGGGGGAGGGGGTGAATTAGGTACCACTTTAAAATTTCAACTTAATCTTTATTGTTTAAAGAAAGTTGATGGAGTTAAGAAGAGTAAATGGATACACTAAATGAACAAGGTTATCAAGAGTGTATAGCTAAAGTAATAAGTTGCTGTAAAGAGAATGTCACAGTGAGTCTGACTGTTACTTTGTTCGTTTCAGCAGATGGAGTAAAGGCTACAATACGAAAGTAACAGTATTCGAGACTGTTGCACTAGACAGAAATGCGAGATACATAAGTAAAGAAGAGTGCAACGGAAATTAAACAAACAACAAAAATAACACAGGAGTTTTGAATTGGTTCAGCCATTTTGAAAGGCCTACGTCCAATCTTCTTCTTATTGATTCAATTAAGTAATCTACTCCGACTACCTAAGACCCGTACAATAAAAAGGACCAACAACCTACTCCGGTTGCGAAATGAATTCGAGACTACTCCGTCTCAAACTCGACTCTTCTTCTAAGAAAGTTACAAGATCAAATTCCCTGATTTTGTGCTTGTGGAAAGAACGAAGGCGAATTCATTAAGATCTAACTATTCTAGATAGAAGAATACAATACTTAACGCAACAGTTGTCATGTCTGTAACTTTTGAAGACTTTGAAGAAAGTTTGCAAAGAGTAAAAGCTTAAGAACTTTTGAAGAAAATTTGCAAAGCAGTAAGTTTGATTTCTCTGGAAAGCCTTGAAGAAATGAGAGAGGTGAGCTCTCTATTTATAGAGGAAGAGGTGATTTGAAAAGGTTAAAGGAGAGCCTTGAGAAAGTCCACTCTCAAGCATGTGGGCAAAGTGAATGTCCTTGCAAAAGGCTTTCACAAGTGACAAAATGCATCAGAGAAGTGGGCTGCTCAAAAATGCAGGAAACAGTTTACTCTTGGGTGAAAGTCATAAGATGACAAACTTACATGGGAACAAGCCAAGTGTTGCTTTTCTTTTTGAGAAAAAGTTTGTTTGTGCAAATGAGGAAAAACACTTTCAAATGATTCCTTCTTATCACCTTCAAATCACGTTCAAAATCATTTCATGAATGGTTGAAGTAATTTTTCAAAAGCAGCAGGAAGATTTTGATTTGGAAAGTCTTTGAAAAAGTTTCAGACATATGCAACAGTCGTCCTCACTGTTACACTGAACAGGTGAGGTAACGGTTGCCAAGACTGTTGCATTTGTAAGTACCATACTCTTCTACCTTTACAAAAGACGACTCTTTACAACATGATTCTTCTTGGGCATTTCAACTCTTCATCTACTCTTGCTTGGAGATTTGTCTTGCTTGGAAACTCAAGATTTCCTGAAAGCTTAACTAAGAAGTATACATTAGTTAGGCTTGTCATCATCAATCAAACTAGCTCAACAAATTCCCCCTTTGATGATGACAAGCCTTAAGAACACATAAATCTAAAGATAAGTTCCCCCTCAAAAGTTCAGTCCAAGGCAAATGATTTCAATGATAGCACAAAGAGAAGTGACGGTAGTAAGCATATGACAAACAAAACCAAGAGAGTTAGTAAGCAAGATAATTCTACTAAGTCGACAAGCAAGAGTTTAATCAAAGATATGCTTATGTAATGTGTGTTTAGCCTTTTCCCCCTCTTGACGTCATCAAAGGGGCAACGATACTCATCCCGGACACAGAACACAAATGCACAAGATAGCACAAAATCCGCACTAGATAGGTCAAAATGACATAGTCAACACAGATAAAACATGTTCATAGTTACATCACCAAAAAGATATGCTGAGAAAGGATCAAGTGTTAAGCTACACCACCAAAATAAAATAAGACTTTAGGTTATAATAAGTAGGGAGGGGTTAAAACAGGATCATTCTTCATCCGAGCCATCCTCTGAGCCGTCCTCGTCACTCGCTACACCATACTTATCCTTGATAATATTGGACAAAATGTCCACTTCACCTTTGGTAGAATCTACTAGATGTTGAAGCATGTCAAACTTTTCCTCGACCCAAGCTTTTAAACCCCGAATCTCAGCCAAAATAACTCCACACGTTTCTTCACTAGCCCCACCTTTGCTAGATGACCCTACCTCCACAACCTTATCCTTGGCAAATTTTACATCCTCCAGTTTCCCTTTTGATTCTTTTAGCATCATTTTACCCAAGTTCCCCGTGGTCATAACATCATAGAGGCCGAGAGACCCCACGGTTTTATCAGTCAGTACACCTTTAGCTTTTAGGGCTAGGGAGATCCAGAGGCCATAGGGAAGACGCAAAAGGTCTTTGAGAGGGAAGTTCCGTTTTTGAATTTTGGAGGCTAGGACGGATATACGGAGACACATAAGTCGGGGTAGGCTGAGTTGTTTGTGAGTGGCTAGGTGAAAGACAAGGTACTGTTTGGCTATTGAGAGTTTTGCACGGTCATTTGAGGGGTAGATGGTTCGACAGATGAGATTGAACAGAAGACGGTGTTGGGTGAGCAATTTTTTGGCTTCAAGAGTGGTGCAAACTGTGGTTTTGGGCATTAAAGTCTTAGCCACATCTAAGGGGGCAGCATATTGAAGAACTGGCCAGACTTTGTCAGAAGGAATTTTATCGTAACCATCATCGGTCACTCCAAGAACATCAGCAAGGAAAGCAGGAGTGATGGAAAATGACTTACCATTGACTCGGGCAGATAGTGTCAAAGTGTCAGACACTCGGACTGTTGCGTAGAACTGGAGGATTTCACTAACATAAACCTGATGTGGAGTCTCAAGCAACGTGCCCCATCCTTGAGCATCAATGACGTCGCCGAAAGTGGTAAAAGCAGGAGAAGAAGAGTACCATTCACTCGTATAGATCCGCGGGTTATGAATGACAGCCTTTTTCAGTAGAAGTTCACAGTTGGCCAAAGTGGATGGTTGTAGATCTAGTTTGAGAAGTTGGTGCTTGATGACCCGATTTTGATATTTGTTGGTAACAGGAATCAGATCATTTGAAGAAATATAGACCCATTTCGGCCGTTCTTCCTTCCCTTTGGCCCGTTTAGGAACCGGTTCATCTTCCTCGACATCGGGTTTTTCATTGTTTCCCGCGACATCGGTATCATCAACATCATCCTCAAGATTAATTTCCTCTATTATTGCCGGCATGGGCCCAGACCGGCCACGCTTCCGAGTGACCGGTTTTCGAGAAACAGCCGGTCCCTTACCCTTTCCTTTCTTTTTGGATTTTGATTCGGGTGAAGTGTTATCGAGACCTTCTTCAACATTTTCAGGAGCATCATCAACAAGAGAGGAGGAGGTCACCGGAGGCTCGGTGGAAGAAGAGGTTGGGTTTTGGGAAGGTTCAAGCGGTGGCAGGACACAAATGGGTTCGACGGTTAAGGGTTCGCCGGTAGCCGGCGGTGGTGGAGGAGATGAGGGTTTGGTTGTGTCGGGAACGGTTGAGGCGGATGAAGGAGTTGAGGAGGAAGACATGATGAGTTTGGTTGGTTTGATGTGAAGTGTGGTATTAAAAGAGGTTTTTACCATAGTGGGGGGTAGGTTTTATGAGGGTAATAATGAGGGAAGGGGGAAGGGTTGTGTCGGTTGGGGTAGGACGGGTAGATTTTAGTGGGTTATTTTGAGTTTGTTTATTTGAGAGGGTAAATGGCAGTAACTTTAAACATGAGATAGTCAAATGTTGAGTATGCAATTAAGGACAAAAATGTGCAGGAAAATCATGATAAATTGAAACACATGTGAATTAGAATAAGGAAGAGTATACTTACAAGCCAATTCTCGTCAATCATGTAAGGGATTAGACACACACACACATTAATCACATACAATTAATCAAACCAATTTGTAACCGAAGTTTCTCAAATTGTTCTCTTGCTAGTGGTTTCGTAAAAATATCCGCTATTTGATCTTCGGTTTTGCAAAAACTAAGCTTAATATGTCCTTTCTCTACGTGATCACGAAGGAAATGATGACGAATCTCAATATGCTTAGTCCTAGAGTGTTGAATGGGATTTTTGGAAATGTTTATGGCACTAGTATTATCACACATAATAGGAATAGAGTCATAAATCATACCAAAATCTTGAAGTTGTTGCCGTACCCAAAGAAGTTGTGAGCAACAATGAGCGGCACTAACATATTCGCTTTCGGCCGTTGAAAGAGCTACCGTATTTTGTTTCTTTGAACCCCATGAAACGAGACAAGGTCCAAGAAACGTGGCAATCCCGGAGGTGCTCTTTCGGTCCACCGTGCATCCCGCAAAGTCGGCATCGGAAAATCCTACAAGATCAAGGGGACAATACAACGGATACCACAAGTGGAGATGTTGGGTTCCAATCAAATATCGAAGAATTCGTTTGACGGCTTTGAAATGGGATTCTTTCGGATTTGATTGGAACCGAGCACATAAACAAACACTAAAGAGAATGTCGGGACGACTAGCGGTTAAGTAAAGAAGAGATCCAATCATACCTCTATACACCTTGTCACTTACATTTTTGCCATTTTCATCCTTGTCCATCTTGGAAGTAGATACCATAGGTGTAGAGTATGATTTAGCATCCGTCATCCCGAATTTCTTAAGCATTTCTTTAATATACTTTTGTTGATGAATTAGGATTCCTTCTTTGGTTTGTTTGATTTGACGACCAAGAAAGAATCCTAGTTCACCCATCATGCTCATCTCGAATTCCGATTTCATTAATTCGGAAAAGTACACACAAAGAAGCTCATTAGTAGCACCAAAAATGATGTCATTGACATACACTTGCACAATCAACAGTCCATCGGACTGTGACTTTAAGAACAAGGTTTTGTCCACGGATCCTCTTCTAAACCCATTTTCAAGTAGGAATTTTGACAATCTATCATACCAAGCACGGGGTGCTTGTTTTAAACCGTAAAGAGCTTTGTCCAACTTGAAAACGTGATTAGGAAAATCATTGTCCAAAAACCCCGGGGGTTGCTCAACAAAGACATCCTCTTCTAAATAGCCATTTAGAAAAGCGGGTTTAACATCCATTTGGAAGAGTTTAATGC
>JAIUZE010010542.1:0-29614 GCA_022085475.1 Heliosperma pusillum
TAAGTAGTCACAAGTTTGATTAATGACATAGTCCTATCCATTTTTTTTTTTTTTTTTTTTTTTTTTTTTGACAGACGTAAATGAAACATTTTACAGTTTTATGGCTCTTGCCGCAAGTGCATGAGCCATTTTATTACATGATCTTGGCACAAAACATATACTAAGGCAATGAAAAGATAAACTAAGCGAATCAATTTCTTCAATGATACCCCTACTTCTGAAATCAGGCTTAGAAATCTTAAGGACTTGTAGAACTGCTCTTAAACAGTCAGAATATATGATCACATGAAGGAAACCCCGAGATAAGACCCATCTCATCCCGTCTTTAATAGCCATAATTTCAGCTTGCTCCGAAGATTGCGAGAACGATTGACATTTGAAGTTTGAGATTTGTGATCCATCTCTTTTCTTGAGGAACCATCCAAAACCAGATGATAATGAAGAATTCCAAGCCGCATCTACAAATAGTCTATCAGAGTGACAAGCAGAAGACATTCCAACAAGGTTATTAATACTTCCATTTTTAATACTAGCCATCTCCATGGCTGAATCTTGAAAATACGAATCCTCCATACTTATCACCACCTTCTTACGATCTTCACTTTCTAGAGCTGTAGCTAATAAATTTTCATATAAGAACATAGCTGATTCCCTTTCAACATCATTTCTAAACACCGCATTATTCCGAGTCCTCCAAATAGACCAGATAGTAGATAGGAAGGACAAAACTTTAAATTCCTTATCCTCACATTTAGACAGAAAGCGAATCCAATTAATAATCCACTTCCTAACGTCTAACCCACCATCTAAATCCGGTCTAATACCAAGTTTACTACCAACCCACATCCTTCTAGCAAATTGGCAATCCCGGAATAAATGGTCATTTGTTTCAAGGATATCATTCTTACAAAGAATACAACACTTATGAAAATCCATACCTCTTTTGTCAAATTCCCTTCCAACAGCCAAAGAATTTGTCAAGATCTTCCAAATTAAAATAGTCCAAGATTTTGGACCCGGTAAATTCCATAAATGTCTCTTCATGAACAATCGTAAATCCATCGTTGTTCTGGACAAATCTTTAAAAGAAGCGGACTTCTGCCAAGTAGAACCCAAGAGAGTAAAGTACCCACTTCTAACAGAATATTCACCATGAGACGTAAGTCTCCAATAAACCGCATCTTCCTTAGAAGATCCACAGATAGGAATTGCAAGAATTTTCCTAGCAGTCTCAGAAGTGAAGAAAGATGCGATCATAGGATAATTCCAACATAAGGAAGAATTAATTAAATTCTTAATCTTCAAATCGGATACTGATGGAGAATTATTCAGAAGACTTAAATGGGCAGGCGAAGCATAATCTCCATCCACCCATTTAAAATTCCATACATTCATTTCTGATAAGGGGCCAACTTGCCATAGGACATTCTCCTCAAAGGTTTCAAGGCCCCATAAGATTCCTTTACCAATCCAGTTTAAGCTTCTTGGAGCTTTCCAACTCCTAACCTCATCCTTACAAGCCATACCAGATTTATACAGGTCCAAATTATACTTAGAACCAACAGTACGCCCAATAAGAGATAACGGATTATTGAGAATTTTCCATCCCGTTTTAGCAAGAAGAGCCTTATTAAAACACTGGGTATTGCGGATCCCAAGGCCCCCTGATCCTTTCGGTTGACTAATAAATAACTTACTACACCAGCTAATACCCTGCGACTTCTTCAATCCTTTCCACCAAAAATGTGCCAACAGAGAGTCTATCCTTGAAGCCACACTTACCGGTAGTTTGAAAACCGATAGAATAAAAGTTGAAAGGGAAGAAAGGATTGACGAAATCAAAGTCAGTCTACCTGCTTGTGAAAGAAGTATCCCATTCCATGATGAAATTCTCTTCGTGATATTGTCTAGAATATATCTAAAAATAAACTTCTTCGGTTTACTATTATCGACCCCAATATCAGTCGGAGCACCTAAATATCTCCCCATTGTAGAAGAACCAATAACATCGAAAATACCATAACAATCTCTGGCAAAAGATAACGTTGCATTAGGACTGACCAGAATAGCAGACTTATTCTTATTAATTACCTGACCTGACGCCTTGCAATATTGCTCAATAACATTTTTCAAGGCTCGACAAGAATTAGAATCTCCTTCAATAAAGAAAATAGAATCATCAGCAAATAGCAGGTGTGAGACAGCATCCGATCTTCTAGACATTTTAATTCCTTTAAAGAGTCTATTCTCTTCAGCAACAATAATATTCTGAGACAAAATTTCTGAACAAATAACAAAGATATAAGGAGATAGAGGATCCCCCTGCCTCAACCCTCCCTTCGGAATAATCCGCTTTGATGGAATCCCATTCACTAGGATTTCATAGGAGACAGACGTGATACATTTCATAATAAGAGAAATAAACTTTTCAGGGAAACCTAACTTTAGGAGAGAACCCTGAATAAAATTCCAGTCCATTCGGTCATAAGCTTTGCTCATATCAGCTTTAAAAGCCATTTTTTGCTTCTTCCTTCTCCCATTATTTGTAATTACGTGAAATAATTCATTTGCAATCAAAATATTGTCTGAGATTCCTCTGCCAGGGACAAAAGCATTCTGAAATTCACCAACTACCTTCCCAATTATTTTTTTCATCCTATTAGTGATGCATTTTGTTATTATCTTCATAATATTATTACAAAGACTAATAGGTCTAAATTGATCCACTGATTCCGGGGAAGAGATTTTAGGAATAAGAGTAATGAAAGTCCTATTCAACTCCTTTAATATATGGTTACCATTAAGAATACCCAGGACAGCAGAAGTAACATCATTCTTGATAAAATGCCAACATTTCTGATAAAAAATAGCCGGAATACCATCAGGCCCTGGGGATTTCAGAGGCCCGAGCTGGAAGACAGCCGTGCGCACCTCTTTAGAAGTAAACCGATTATTTAAGTAATCAATATCATCCTGGTCCAGCTTTGAAGAGATCTTATTAAAGGTAGCAGATTCTTCGCACATGAATGTCTCAAATGGTACCGATTCCTTATTAACTTGATAAAGATGAGCATAATGATTATCAAAAGATGATCTTATTATTTCTTCATCATAGCTCCACTGGCCCTGATCCATAATTAGTCCTTTAATAAAATTCCTTCCTGACCTGCCTTTGACATAGTTAAAAAAGAACTTTGAGCATGTATCCCCTTCCTTGATCCATCTAACCTTGGCACGTTGTTTCCAATAGATTCCGCTAGACACTGCAAATTCTCTAACCTTCGAATCCATTGACAGAAAATAAGAAATATCACCATTCATGATTCCTAATTCCATCCCTTTCCCCAGTTCCTTATCAAAATCAGTCCATTTATAGTTCCACTCTGATTTCTTAGCTAAAGTCCATTTTTTGATACTTGATCGAGCACGCGAAAGTTTCCGTACAAGGCAGAACGCCGAAGAACCATAAATGGGTAAGATCCATTCATTCTGAGTTTGACGAATACAATCTTGAAATTCCAAACACCATGCTTCAAGCTTATATGGCCTTCCTTTTGTAGATGATAATAAATCCGAGTCAAAAATTATTGGTGCATGGTCCGAAATCTGTATAGGCAGGTGCAGGACTCCCGAGTTAGAGAAAACACTGTTCCAATCCCATGAACCAAAAGCCTTATCCAACCTTTCAAAAATTAGATCTTCCGAATTTCGCTTATTACACCAGGTGAACTTAGGACCCTTGAATTGAATATCCATAAGATTATGTGATAGCTTCCAGTTTCTAAAACACTCAATACCCCTTATAGTTCGGTTTGAACCTCCAAGTTTATCTTCTTGATATTCCACTTGATTAAAATCACCCATAAGAAGATAAGGTTTTGTAAAAGAATCCAACCAACCACTTAACATATTCCACACAGGTTCGCGCTTATGCCAGATGGATTCACCATAAATAAGACACAGATACCAAGAAACTTCCTTGCATTTCATAACCTCAATGATAATGAAATGTTGACAGACCCATAATAAACGATACAACTCCGGATCTCTAAATCCAAACCAAAGACCCCCTCTTGTCCCTAAAGCATCAACCCCATAACTAAAAGGAAAGAGATTCCTAAAAATTAAATCAACCGATACAGTACTACATTTAGTTTCAATAAGAAATAAAAACTCAAAGTAACTAGAGGCTAACAACGCTCTTATTTTAGGAATTGTAGGGGCGAGCGGATTATTAAGACCCCTACAATTCCAGGAAAGACCCTTCATACCGGATTAGGGGATTGAGAAAGGTCAATCCCCGCAACACCTTCCACTTCACCTTCTTCAGAACTAGAGATAATCATTTCAAAATCTTTTATCCCAATATGAAACCCGCTTGAATACCCCATTGAAGAATAACTAGCAGGCACTTGAAGGCTTGAAGATCTTTTTGAAATAGAGGAGACACTACCAAAATCCACATCATAGCAATATAATTCAGATTTTGAATCAAACAAACAGCCCGGGTCAGAAAATGCCTTCCTCTTCGCCTTCCCTGTCCACCCTTCATCCTCCTCAGGCACCTCCTGAGTCCCCTTCATACCCCTACTGAACTCACGAAGACGGGAAATGCATTTCCCTTTACCAAATCCTTTCTTATCAGTCGCTTCAACCTCCTGCAGAAAAAGCCCATCCACTTTGTGAATTTGCCTGGATGAATCTCCATCTTCAATCTGCCCAGAGATCTTCTCTACTGGTGACACTGACCCACAGAAATCAGTAATTTTTTGACAGATAGGAACCTTGATTAATGAAGCAGAGGAAGGTAAACAAGGTTCACTGATGCCTGTGATGATGTTAGTACTTATACGAGGAGGAATATCATTTATATGTAATGAATTCCCATCTACTCCATCATTCGCATCTTCACCCACACCCCCAAGGAGAGGACTCAGTTCCTCCATAGCATCCAAGAAAGAAGACTTGTTTGAAGACGAAGAACTCATCAAAGAAGGATTAGATGTCTTTTCAGAAGACTTTGAACTATTTGAATTAGCAGCATCACAGGGAGTATCATTCCCCAACACAAGATTCAGATTAACACAGCCACTACCTTCCTCTATCTCTATAATTGGGGGATTAGAGTCCTCTGAAGATCTAGAATCCCCACTATCAGAAGAGTCCACCACATTTACAAAGACATTAGGGCTGAGTATATTAACCCCAAGGTGAAGATTCTGATCACTGCTGCCATCCCTAATCACCACAGGAACAGCCTCATTCAAATTTTCAGGAGAGTTTATGGGTTCATGATAGGCAAAAGGAAGAATAGGAGGAGCTTCAAACATCTGTCCATAACCTCGACCTTCATTATCCAGATCAGAGATATGATCTCTTGATTCCACTCTAGCCATGATAGACTCAAGAATAAAGGCGTCCTGATTAAAATCATACTCCCTTTCACCATGCCCAGCATATCCCTCAAACGGGTCTTCAAAGACCCATCCCTCATCCTGCCCATTAGAGATGTCATTTGTTCCAAACTCAATCCCCCTTCCATTCCCTTCCCTAAGATCATTTTCCCTACCAGCCACCCCATACACACCATTAGCCTCAGGGTCAGGAGAATCCATGAATAGATTATTCTCAGCCTCCACAATATTAGGGGAGTGATTGATGGAACCATTACCAGTATAAGCAATGCCATCCTGCCCATTAATAGCATAGATAAGGAAGTCCCCATGTTCTGAATAACTACCATTAGCCATGGCTTCTCCCTCCACATGGTTGAGTCCTAGATTTAATCCATTCGATCCCCCATTCTCCTCAATTTCCATATGCTGAAAATCCTCATGATCATAATGCCCACCATTTTCTAAATCATCCATCATATTAGACTCATTATTATTATTAAAATTAATGTTTCCTTCCCCATTAGCCATATTGACACCCTCACCCTCATCATACACATTATCATTCCCAAAGTTATAGTTGGCCTCCCTCATTACATTATCCCCACTTCTATTATCATGAATAACCGGACAAGTAAAGGGAAGAGCATGGATTGCAAACTCCATACCTGGGTAGATTCGACCACCATCAACTAGGCCAAGATCAAAATCAATAACCCTTTCATTAAAGAAATCCCCAGGGGCAGAGACACCAGCATGGCAGCCCAGTCTAACCCTAGAGGTAGCATACCTAGAAGTTGAAGGAAGAGCCCTTAGATCAAGATTAAACATAGTATAATTGTACCGGTTCTGGAAAATAGTAAACCCACGTTCATTAGTTCTTTCCAGAGCATTATTAATACTAGAAACTATTCTGTCACTACTTTCAGAACAGAGGGAAACTTTATGGCCAATTTTCCCACAACGAACGCAGTATTTGAAGACCTCTTCATACTTAAATTGAATCCAAAGAAGATTGGAGCCACCACAGAGTAAGTAAAAGCCAGGAATCAAAGGTTCATTTAACAAAATATTCACACGGATTCTTAGATAGTCATGATCAGGCACCATCCCAAATTCCTCAACTGAGAAACCCCCTCCAAACAACTGACCAGCAATGTTGGCTACATCAGTATTCAGATATTCAAATGGCAGCCCACATATTCGAACCCAAAGCTTAGCAGATTGAAATCTTACAGTTCGAGGGATCATTCCAGGCTTCCATTTTTGGAGCACCATCAGAGCCCCATCCAGAACAATGACGTTACGATTTAAGAGATCATGGAGGTCTTCAGGGCAGTCAAAATAAATAGCATAGATATCGCCCATTCTAAACACAGAGGTATGACCCCTAGTAACCCAATTATCTTCAATCATCCTATTAACACTATAAGCTCTAAAGAGCCTATAATCCACGAGAAAACCCAATAAGCATTTACTCCAGAAACTGAAGGAATTACCCAGGAAATCTGGATTGGGAAAAACAATTCCTCCAGCTCTGGGGAACCTCCAATCATTAATTAAATGAGGGTTAGCTTCATAAGCATTCCTAAAATTTATATCATTGTGAATATTCTCCTGCTCCTCATTAAATGATTCTGAGAAGTAATGATATCTGAAAGCCATAATAAATATAAGAAGACCAGAGAAGAGTTAAGAGAGTGATGAAATAAGAAGAAGCAGGAATTGATGCAGAAACAGAGCAGATAATAAATTCTTAAATAGACCTAGGCACCGTGACCCTCAAGGTCCTGCAAAACCAACAACACAGATAACCAGCAAGTAATAATACAGAGAGCAAGACAGGTATTGGTTAGACTGACTGATACCCAATAACAGAATTTCTAACAGTAATGATTAGAATTAACAGTATACGTAAAGCCATAGCCAACCCAATACACAGCCAGATTAGGGAATGATTAAGCTAAGATTAGCCACAGCAGAATATGAGAGATCAGGAATTCAGAAATACAATAATCGAGGTAACCTTGAGCCCCAAGGTGAACCATAATTGGCTGAAAACTGATAAATAACCACACTTCTGATAGAAATAATCTTTTGATAATATCCAAAACCGCATACGAATCAATCTATTAGCACAACAGATGAGAAGATGATCAAGCAAAAGATTTCAGAGAAACAATCATTAGTACCCAAAGAAATTGCCGTTTTTTGCCTTAGTACTCCAAAGAAATTGTCATTCGGCTACCAGAGCGATTCGGGATTTAAACCAAAATTATGATATCACCTCTCATCCCCTCTACTAAAAGAATAAGAAGTTTTCATAATTTTCCCGCCTAAAGTAAAATGTTCTATAATTAGTCCTCACATCGTATCATATTAATTCTATACCTTAAATAGAAATACTACTACTAATTTCAATATATAAACCCACATTAATGCATATTTTAATATTTCTACACATGTGAAATTGCATTAATCATCCTGTATGATAACATGAGAGAAATATTTTGTATAATTTTTTTCATAATTTTATTTTTTTATCTTTTGATACAAATGTTGTAAAAGTTAATTATATCATTTTACAAATTCGCTAATTTTATTGTAAAATAATTAAGTCACTAGTTAAGGTCATTCTTTAGGTAAATATAATTAGGCTCAAGTTACACGCCATGCTCAAGTTACACGCCATTTTTTTTGTGTGAAAATTAGCAAATTGTTTTTCTCTTATATTGCTTAAGCATGTTACGAAGCTATAACATTTAACGTCTTTTTACATTATTGTCTAAAATACAGTGCATTTGCACGGGTTATAAACTAGTAACTTTATTGACTAAACTTACTGACATCTGCTCGCCTCGCCTCGCCTCGACCCTCGATAGGGGATATTCTCTCAACAAAAAAAATAGCATGGTTAGTGAAATTAGGGGCTTGGACTTGATCCTTTTTATCAAGCAAAATCTGAGCTATAAAAGGCAAATTTTGAGTAGAGGACAAAACCAAAAAGGTATGGTTCCCCCGTTTTCATGCTTTCAAAAATTCAAACATACAGACAGGCAGACAGCATATCATATCATATTATGAACATACAGTGGCGGAGCCAGGATTTAAATTTAGGGGGGGCGAAAAATTATAGGGGGGGCGAACGACTATTTTCATAAGGTACTTTTAAAAAATTTCGAAAAATTTCGCTAAAAACTTCGAAAATTTCAATCGCAAGGGGGGGCGACCGCCCCTGCTAGCCCCCCCTAGCTCCACCACTGTGAACATACACATGTTTCCAAGTTAAAATTCAAATTGTAAAATGGACGTTGATTTTCCAATTAAAATAAAATAAAATAATGTCCCGCCATTTATAACCCCAATCAAAGTTAACATACTGACACTCTTTTTTCTCACTTCTCTGCAATGCACAGTTTTTTAAGTGTCTTTTCTTCATTTTACTGACCATTGTTAAAGAACATGGACCCTCACCATATATTATTGTTACTATTATTAATACTAAATCTTTGTAAAATTATTTGTATTTTGTAATATAAATTAATGGATTTTATTGTTAATTTCACATAAGTACAATTTAAAGAAAAAAAAACAGTAATACAGTAGGTATAGTATTCTAAATACTTATTTGTTAGGATAAGTTATTTATTTGTACGAAATCGAGTGGAAAGTTTGATCAATATACAGCGTGTGTGAAATAGCAACTACGTAAAATTATCGAGTATTAATTAGGAACTAAAATAAAAATTTATTCTTTGGTAATAATAATCTCTGTTATCATCACACTTCACCAGTCTCACAGTCTCAGTAGTCACTAACTTAACTCACTTTCCTTTTCCTTTTTTCACAGTTATCATGGCACTCCAAAGTTCTTAACTTTCTCTCTCTTCCTTCAAATTTTTACCTTCTTTTTATTATTTTTATTATTTCCACATTGTAAGGCATAAATAACATGATATTCTAGGATAAAGTTTTAATCTTTTACATTAAAAATCTAATCTTGCACAACATTTTGTTAATGGGTTTAGTTATTTTGTTGATTAGATTACTTCTAGTTTCTACCCTTTTCAGCATTTGCCCTCTTGCTCTAACTCCTGATGGTAAATTTTCTTACCTACTGTTCTTGTTCTAGTTGCAATTTTCATTTTGGGTTATTCGGAAACCGTCTCTTTGTGTTTCTAACACAAGGGTAAGGCTGCATGCATCCGACCCCTTTGCCCCTCAGTTTTGACTACATTGTATATTGCTTTTTTATTTTTTTAAATACTATTTGTGTTTGTAGGCATGATATTGCTTGAAATTAAGAATTTACTGAATGATACCAAGAATGCCCTTGGTAGTTGGAGAGATACTGATGATACACCATGTCAATGGACTGGCATTTCCTGTAATCCTCAGGACTATAATGTCATTGTTATGTAAGAACATCTTCACTCAGATTTTTCATTTGCATTTTCTTGGTTTTTATTTTATTGTTTTTTTTCACATTTTTTGTTTGGTTTGCTTTAAATTGATTTGTTTTCATTTATTATTTGATGTCCCCTAGAAATTTGCCTTACATGCAACTTGGGGGGATAATTTCTCCAAGTATTGGAAAGCTTACCAAGCTTCAAAGACTGTGAGTTACTAAGCTGTGATTTTTTTACCTATATTGAGTTCAAAAGATCTTGTATTATTGTGTAAGACGGTTTTACATCTTATTGCAAAACCATTCTTATTACCAAAATGGCATGCGAAAGAAATTGATAACTACCGTCACAAGCGATTTTACAATATTGCTAGTGCAAAACCGTTGTACACAAGTATTTGTGATTGACATTCCAGGTGACTGATCATAACATGACAATTATTTGTTATGTTCATGTGAATTAGTGCACTTCATCAGAATGGACTACATGGTTATATTCCTCATGAAATTGCAAACTGTTATGAGCTTAAAGCCTTGTAAGTTGAACCCTTTTCTATAATCTTGCTTACTGTTTTCATTTGTTCCTGAAGCATACTATATTTAGTTTGAAAGATGCGAAATTAGCCAATCGTTTACTTGTGACATATTTCAGATACTTGAGAGGTAATTATTTGCAAGGAGGTATACCATCAGAGCTTGGAAATCTTTCTAATCTCAACATATTGTAAGGCACTGCTAATTCTTTAATTCTAACCCTTGCTTTTTCGTTTATTAGAGTGTTTGCGAGTCACATTGACTAATTATTGCTTCACAAAAGTACAAAACCATATATGACACTGTATCACATGTGAAACCGACCCCTTAACCATATAATTAGATGAGTAGTCTGTAAGCATTTGGATGGGTCTCTCGTGTGAAATTTTGTTTTTGCTGAAGGTTGCATTATCTATTTACTGAACTATGTATAACTTTGCTGAATTGAGTACAATAAGTCCTGGTAATAACACTGTTGGTCTTGTGATTTTGGCCCTGACTACTTGCATTATCTATTTATCTAGTGCTCCCTTCACTAGCTCACTCATTTCATTCCCATATGTTTGTTACTGCAGGGATTTGTCAAGCAATTCATTGAAGGGTGCTGTACCTTCTTCTCTGGGGCGTCTGACTAAGCTCCGCTATTTGTAAGTCCGTAATTCTGAATTTAAAATGTTTTTCAGCTTTAGGGCCGTTTGTCAGCTTATCAAACATAATCATGGCAGTTGAAAGTTGACCAATGCATTGATTTTCTTTCTTTTTTCGCACGTTATATTACAGGAACTTATCTACAAATTTCTTCTCAGGCGAGATACCAGATTTTGGTGCTCTGAGCACCTTTTCAACTCCATCGTACGTTGACTTCTTGACATCAAACTGAACCTTTCTTATGAGTTGTAATTCCATATATGTTTTTGAGCTAACTAGTCACTCCCCTTTTATGCTCTGCTCATTTAACTTCATACTTACCTTAATATTTGTCGTTCGTATGGGAATGAATCCTCAATCCAATGCAATGTAGTCAGTTAAAACTAGGCTAAGCTAATTTACAATTAATTTAGAAGCATACCATCACCATGGTTTCCTATCAGCATAAGTAAATTACACTTGCACTTATCTCCTCGCTCTCTTGTGTGTGCCATTTAGAAAAGGCTGTAATATTGTCAATTGTCATTGTTGATATCTTTGTGTTAGTATAATATATCTTGAGTTCATTTGTTGCGTCTTCAACCTCCCAGCTAATTCTAGTTTTTGTTTCCTATAATTCTATAATCTCCATCTTCAGTTTTCAGAATAGTCCCAACTTTGATTGTTGAGTTTTCCTTCATTATTCTTGTAATGTAAGACTCTTCAGCAAATCTGTGGTTGGATAACCTGTTAAAGGCGTGACATCATAGAAAAAATGATTTCTTTCCCTCTTGGTTGCCTTCCTTCCCGGCTGCTCATAATTGCTAATTGTTCATAGAAGTACTGATAAAGCTAGTGATATACCTGGTGTTTCAACCTATTATATGGAATAAGTAAGGAGGCTGAGGCTCAATAGATCTTCAATATGAGTGTAGAACATTTTCACAAGTGAAGGTTTGCTGGTAAAGAGTGAAGACAGAAGCCATGGGCAGTTTGAGCAAATTACCATAGATGAAGAACCCCTAATATTACGTCAATAAAGGAACATCCTAATGATGCAAACATATGCACTTATATGAATAGATCAAGAAACGTTTTAGCAAGGGAAATCTCAGGCTACAGAAACAGAAGTGCTCTAACTTCTTGAATAGAAGTGCACACATATGCACTTATATGAATATATATATACTTATATGAATAGATCAAGTTGAGTTAGTTTTGTGAGTATTTTATTGGTATGTTCGATGTAATAAAAGTCTGATATTTACAACTAGTCTCAACTAATATCGGATGAGTTGTGTCCATTGGTGCTATATGACTCATTGTTGTTATCTTAAGTTATGTTCTTCAACAACAGATATATAGGTAACTTGGATCTTTGTGGTCGACAAGTGCATAAACCATGTCGGACCTCACTTGGGTTCCCTGCAGTCTTACCCCATGCCGAGAGCGATGAAGCTCCAGGCAAGTAATTTGGATGATTATCAAGTTTTTCAATTCTTTGAATTTGTTATTGGCAAACTTATTTAGTCTATATATCTGTTCACATATGGCAGTCCCAAGTAAGCACTCGTCTCATTACATCAAAGGGATTGTGATTGGGGCTGTGTCCATGCTAGGAGTGGCTCTTATTGTGCTTGTTGCTTTTCTTTGGGGTTGGTCGGTATCAAAGAAAGAAAGAGCTGCCAAAAAATATACAGAAGTTAAGAAGCAAGTTGAACCTAATGCTGGTAAATCCCTCTCTTACTTTCATGTTGTGGTAGAATTCGTCCACATATGATTCCTTGAAATTTTCCGCTACTTTGAACAGGCACCAAGCTTATAACTTTTCATGGTGACCTTCCGTACCCCTCGTTTGAGATCATAGAGAAGCTTGAGGCTCTTGACGAAGAAGATGTTGTGGGTTCTGGAGGTTTTGGTACCGTATATAGACTAGTCATGAATGACTGTGGAACATTTGCTGTTAAAAGGATTGATCGCACTCGTGAAGGATCTGACAAGGTGTTTGAGCGAGAATTGGAGATATTGGGCAGCATTAAACACATCAACTTGGTAAACTTAAGAGGATACTGCCGTTTACCCACCTCAAAGCTTCTTATTTACGATTATTTGGCCAATGGCAGCCTAGATGATCTATTGCATGGTGAGTCGGTAACATGATTTAGAAACTTTGTTTTTTTTTCGACAGCTATATGCTACAATGAAATAGGCTATGGTTCATGTTGATTTCTCATCTTTCAGTTTGCACATATACTAGCCATCTGAGCAGAACTAGAAATGTTTATGCTTTGGATGGTAACACATGGCATGACCAAGTATCCTATTTTGAGCTTCATTAAGAACATTAGTTTTTTACTTCTACTCTATCATAAGAGAATTGGTTGTATTTGTTGACGCGAACTTCCATGGAAAATGTGACAACCGCTGTACTGAAAAATAGCTGAATTAGTAATCTGGAATTTTATACACAATTCATAGTTATCTTGTGGTAATTCCGACAGAACGGGTTGATGGTGGAGAAAAATTGAGCTGGAGTGTGCGTTTGAAGATAGCCCTTGGCTCTGCCCGTGGGCTAGCCTACCTTCATCACGACTGCTGTCCAAGAATTGTTCATCGTGACATAAAATCTAGCAATATTCTTCTTGATGAAAATATGGAGCCGCGTGTATCTGATTTTGGCCTAGCAAAGCTTCTAAAAGACGAGGAGGCTCATGTCACTACGGTTGTTGCTGGTACATTTGGTTACTTAGCTCCAGGTATGTTTTGTTTATGACCATATTTGAGTAGTTTTTATGGTGTACATCTTCCTTAAGCATAACTTCCCAAGTAGATAATCGCTAATATTATTGTTTTGCTTTATCACCATTCTGGAGCAATGCTTATAGAATGGTGCAGTGTGGCTGTATAACACGGGTAACTATCTCGAATATTGGTGAATTTTTTATAATATTATCCTCATATTATGGCAATTGACAATTTTTTTCTAATATTCCAAAGGGGATATTTTCCTAATGATAGTATCCTAGACTCCTAGTATAACAATGTTCTCTAACATAGACATTTGCTAGAGTCTTGAGGCATCGGGGTAATGTTGTTGGTGCTATAGTGCTATGTGTCGTATATATATCTGTACATGGTACTGTACTAGCTTTCGTCGCCTAATTTCAGTTCTTACACCATAAATGCAGCCGGTGTAACTTCAGAATGCAATGCAGTTGTGACTTGTGGTGTTACCTTCAAACTTTACAAATTGGCTGTAATGTGCTGTCATGGTCATGTTTGCCGTGTTCGACATAGTCGTTTAGCTGATGTGGAAAATCATCTTATGATTTACTGTTGGGGGTACTTTGATCTTTTTTCACTCAAAGCTTGATTGCGCCTTCTCTGTTGGCTGTTTTGAGCAGAGTATTTGCAAAGCGGAAGAGCAACTGAAAAGTCTGATGTTTACAGCTTTGGGGTGGTATTGTTAGAGCTTGTGACCGGCAAAAGACCTACTGATCCATGCTTTGTTCAGAAAGGCTTAAATGTGGTTAGTTGGGTAAGTTCCAAGCCACATATCTCTCTCTTTATCTTTTTAATTTACCGTACTATCCCTGCCTGCCATAGATGCAAGCCTTTGAGGCACTGTGGCAATGTCGTGTAATATTTTGCTTTCCTCGTTATCCATTTTTTGAACGATTTAGAATTATACAAAGCTACACCATGACATGAGATTGTTCTTATCAGATGAACATTCTACTGAAAGCTAACAAAATAGAAGAGATAGTGGATAGAAGATGCCCTAATGTTGACCTTGAATCAGCAGAAGCCATTCTTGACGTAATTTCTCAATGCACGGATGCAGACCCCGAGCAACGGCCATCGATGAACGAGGTGTTTCAAGTTCTAGAGCAAGAGGTCACTTCTCCATGCCCTAGCGATTTTTACGAGTCTCAGTCAGATTATTGCTGAATGACCGACTGTTTGAGAGTTCAGGATTCCTGTAAACCTCGAGTCATGTATATTTGAACTAGCTGATTATTGCTCTCAAATGCTATGCATTCCCCACTTGTTAATTTTTCGGCCCTTTTTAGAGAAATATATCTAGGAAGAGTATTCATGGGCTAAATCAAGAAGAAAGTTGCATCAGCTAGAACATTTTGAAGTTGTACAGGTCTTGGAATGCCTGCTTCATGCATCGAAGCTAGTACTTAATACTACATGTACTTGTTTGTTAGAATAGTTTTTAGTCCTTGTTTTCTCTAATTCTCTATTTCTCTTGACGCATTTTTTTCTGGGTTACAGTAATAATGTCCGCCTGCTCATAGCCTTGATTTGACAACCACCCTTACGTAGTTCATTTACCCCCTCCCCCTCTTTCCCGTACATGAGGTAGGATGAGGCAGTAGCGTTCCTACCCTATGGCTAGTGGATAAGGCAGTAGCGTTACTACCCTACGAGTAGTGGGGTCTCAAGACACCACAAGTAGTGGGGTCTCAAGACACCACAACTTTTCGGACAATAGACGTTTTATATTGTTAAACTTGTGATGCCATTGTTTAACAATGAAATCAAGCAACGCGGATAAATGACCACTGTCTCAAATATTAAGGTGGTCTTGTACAATAATCATTGCTAATGTAGACAAGGGTTGTAAAACTAAGTGAAGACAAGGGTTTATATTATAATTTGGGCGATATCAAAAAGTGAAAAGAGTTGTGCAATATTAACAAGAGAAGACGTAAATATTGATCGATAAAAAGCATCTCCCTTTAATAAAGGCGAAATTAGACTCTCAACATAATCTTCAAACCTGCGTTTGTAAATTACAGAATCTAGAAGAAACCTCCCTTGCTCTTCGTCTTCCTCTTCTTCTTGCGGTAATTGAAATAGATTGTCAACGGTCTTTAACCGCTTTTGGTGGCTTAACATTAAGACGATGATCATAAGACATGGTATGCAAGGTGTAAGGACCCGCCAAATCCTCCATATTTGCGCGCGCGGTCCGCTCTTTTCGACCTCTTAGATTTCTTTCATGCTTTTATGTATTTTCATTATTGTTTTTATATTCATGTAGTACTCCAAGATTACTTCGTGCGTGTCGAATCTTGGAGCTTAGTTTTATGTTTAGGTTACGGTTTTAAGCTTTTAAAAAAGGTAGCGCTATTGTGCACAGTCAATGTATCCTGATACAAAGCTGAAACTATCAAATAAGCTTCTATGAGAGGTGCTAGTCAATCAAAACCACTTCTCATCTTTAAGCTTGATATTGCTTGACTCATACTTTCAATAATAGTATTGCTTACTTTAATTGCTATCGTGTGCTGGAAAGTTGATAATCGTGACTAGGATTCCCGACACACACCCCGAGCCCCGAGTAACGTGCTAGTACGTGGGCGATCCCTCCCTAGCACGAGTCCCTTCGTTGCTTGCATTCTTGCCTAAGAGTAGGGCAAGGGTGCGTACCACGGTTCGGCAAAAGTACCGGACCGTGACACAAGGCCAGAGAGCCTTTGAAATTGACTAACTTGATCCTCCCATCGTCATCATCTCCAAACTTGCTCCGTCGCTTTACCTCCGACTCTTCACTAACTAAATTTAACTTAACGATATCTGTACCCTCCTTTCGGTCTATTTTATGTATATCGATAGGCCAGTATGCACAATCGTCGACAAATGCTGGCGTACCAAGCCTTGCAAACATACAATTGCCGCCAAACCTGTTGAAATAAATACTTCTCCATATTCCAGTCTATTAACAATATATTTCCATATCCAGTATCCGACTCAAAAAATCAAGTCGATTCTACGCAATCTCAAGAAAGCTATCATATCCTGTAAATATAGCAAAAGATAATTCACTAGAATATTGTATAGGCTCCTCTCCTTATTTAAACTGTATACCTATTCTATATATACTGTAATCAATCATTCAGTAAATATACAATTCACACAAAACCCGATTGTCTTATATGGTATCAACGCAAAACGATCCAACCTTATTCGTCCCAAACGCCACCACTTCAAACGCCCACACCAACACCCCTCCTCCTTCGCATGTCTCACCATGACCAACACACAATCCGACACACTCATTCTCAACCCCCACAACTTGGCCAAACCTCTCACGGCCCCAAACCTCCACCATGTTGTCAAACTAACCCCGCTCAACTACACCACCTGGAGGTTCCAACTCACCAACATCCAATTCGGCTTCCTGGATGGGTCTGAACCACAACCCCCATCCACCCTGGTTGCTGCCAACAACCAGGAAACCCCCAACCCTGCGCATCAGTCTTGGCTCAAGCAAGACGACCTCATTCTCGGTGCTCTTATGGGCACTATTACCCACGTCCTAAAAACCTTAATCGTACGGGCTAAAACCGCTAAAGAAGCTTGGGATATCCTTGCTCACACTTATGCAAACCCGTCCCGTATTCACATACAACAACTCAAAGAAAAACTCGATTCGATAATAAAACAATGGACCAAACCATTAGTGACTATGTTCACTCCATCAAAGCTTGTGTCGATCAATTAGCTCTTATGGGCAAAATAATCGATCTAGAAGACGTTGTCTCAAAGGTCCTAAAAGGCCTTGATTATGAATTATATAAACCCGTCATTGATACGGTCCGCGCTCGCGACACACCTATTAGTTTCGAGGCTCTCCACGAAAAGCTACTCCAACACGAGTTGCTTCTTCAACACCAACCCAACCACACTCACTTCACACCTTCGGCCAACCCTGCATACCGCCACAATCACCACAACCGTACCCACCATCGCTCATCCAACTATGGCTACAAAAACTCCTACAATACTGACCACTCACACAACCAGTCCAACCCTCGCCAATTCAAGGGACGGTGTCAATGGTGCCGCGAAACAGGGCATGTCATTGCTCACTGCCCCTTATTTCGAAAATTATTTCCAAACATCATCTTCCCAGCACCACCAACAACCCGGTACAACCAGCCCACCCCACAAGCCAACACCGTGACCAACGGCCCAATGAACCCAAACCCAAATTACCTCCTTGATAGCAGTGCAAGTAACCATATCACCCATGACTTGGATACACTCGCATTTCACTCACCTTATCATGGCTTAGACGACCTCATCATTGGAGACGATTCCACTATACCTACAGGTAATTTCACCTTACACTTGCTTAAATTTAACGACGTTCTTCATGTGCCTAAAATATCGAGAAACATATTATCGATATCAAAATTATGTCATGACAATAATGCATATGTTATTTTCTCACGTGATTACTTTTTACTTAAGGCGATAGCAACGGGAACCATCCTTCTCCAGGGCCGTGTTAAAGACGGTGTTTACGAGTGATGCCCTTCCAAACCGAAAGTCCATGCCTCTATCAAAGGAACCACATCGCTCTTTTGGCATCATAAATTAGGTCATCCTATGTATGATGTAATCAAGATTATTAATAAAAACGTTACCATTTTCTATTAATGACTACACTCACTGTGAATCATGCAATACCGCGAAAAGCAAAAAGCAACCATTTTCCGACTCATCGTTCATATCACACGCTCCTTTAGACCTCATTTTTTCGGACCTTTCGACTAGTCCAGTCATATCATTCGACCATTAAAAATATTATATAGTCTTCGTCGATCACTATAGCAAGTATATTTGGTTGTATCCGCTAAAGAGAAAATCCGACACTACGCAAATATTTATACAATTTAGAGCCCTTGTAGAAAAATACTTTAACAAATCGATTAAACATTTCTTTTCCGATAACAGTGGAGAATACATTAAATTAACCACTACTCTACTTAACAACGGTATTAGTCATTCAACGTCTCCACCACATACCCCGGAACACAATGGCTATGCCGAACGAAGACATTGTCACATCGTCGAAACAAGGTTAGCTCTACTCAACCACACTCGCCTACCCACCAAATATTGGCCATTTGCTTTTAGCACCGCCACCTGCCTAATCAACCGTCTTCCAACCCGATCCCTACAAGGCGCCTCACCTTACTCAACGATCCATAACAAAAACCCGAACTACGCTAATCTACACAACTTTGGTTGCCTTTGCTATCCGTGGCTACGGCCATACACCAAACACAAATTAGAAAATCGTTCTACTCCATGTATTTTTATTGGCTACTCAACCACACAAAGTGCATTTCACTGTCTTGACCCCAAAAATCATCGTGTCTACACCTCTCGCCACGTAAAATTCTATGACGATATCTACCCATTTGGCTCCAAGTCCGTCGACTCCCTGCCTACTACTCCCATCCCCGAATGGACCACCCTCTCCCTACCTATCTTACCCGTCCCTACCCCAACCCCACCACCACCACAATCGAACCCATTGGACCCAACTCGTCGAGCTACTCCTACCATCAAACATGTCTACACTCGTTGACCTACCCCACACCCTCCCCAGCCTACTAACACTTCCTCTGCCACATCCATCGAACCTACTACCACCCCCATCGACCACCCCTCGTCCTCTGTCCACGCATCACAACCAACTCCTCCAATAGCTTCACCCTCTCGGCCTAAAGAAACACCCAACCACCAACCCGAACGGTCACCACTAGACTTACCCATGACATTCGAAGACCGAATCCCAAGTATGCTAATCTTTCTCACACCTCTACATCGCCTCTCCATCTTCCTAACACCGTCAAACAAGCTCTTGTTCTTCCCAACTGGCGACAAGCAATGCAAGACGAATACAACGCCCTAGACTGCAACCACACTTGGACATTAGTCCCACGATCATTAGCTCAAAACATAATCGGGTGCAAATGGGTCTATCGAAACAAATACAACCCGGACGGTACAGTTATACAAAACAAAGCCCGCTTAGTTGCTAAAGGATTTCACCAACGACCAGGCATTGACTACACGGAAACCTTCAGCCCCGTTATAAAACCCACCACTGTCAGACTAATTCTATCCCTCGCCGTAACCAAAGCCTGGCCTATACGACAACTTGACGTCAACAATGCTTTTCTCCAAGGCACTCTCACGGACAATGTATTTATGTCCCAACCACCTGGATTTATCGATCAATCCAAACCGACTTTGTCTGTAAACTAACCAAGGCAATCTATGGACTTAAACAAGCTCCACGTGCCTGGTACACCGAGCTAAAAACATATCTAACAACCGTTGGTTTCACTCAATCCGTATCTGACCCCTCCCTATTTACCTTACAAGCTAAAACGACTCTCATCTACATACTTATTTACGTCGATGACATCATAATTACAGCGCCAACCTCCTCTCATCTCCAAGCCTTTCTCACCCATCTGTCTAACCGCTTATCCCTCAAGGATATAGGACCACTATCCTATTTTCTTGGCATCGAAGTCACCCCAAATGACCACGGCCTTCATCTCAGTCAATCAAAGTACATCCATGAACTCCTCACAAAATACGACATGGCAAATGCCAAACCCAACACCACCCCAATGGCCACCTCACCCAACCTTATACGTGAAGACAACAAACCTATCCATGACCATTCCGCCTACCGTGCTATCATTGGGAGCCTCCAGTATCTCTCTCTTACGAGACCCGACATTGCCTTCACCATCAATCGCCTTGCTCAATTCCTGCATCACCCTACAACCACTCACTGGACCGCCCTAAAACGGCTACTACGCTACCTTCAAGGCACTCAAACCCATGGCATTCAACTTTTCAAACAAACACCTCTCTGCCTACACGCATTCTGTGATGCCGACTTTGGCGGAGACAAAGACAACTATTTCTCAACAACGGGCAACATTGTCTACCTTGGCCGCAATCCAATCTCCTGGTCCTCCAAAAAGCAAACCGGTATAGCAATCTCCACCACCGAAGCTGAATTCCATGTCGTAGCCTCAGTAACAACCGAAACAACATGGCTTCGCAACCTTCTATCTGAACTACACATTGCAGTTACAACACCACCAGCCATTTTCTGTGACAACATCTCAGCTACGCTCTACGCCAAGAACCCCGTATTCCACTCCAAAATGAAGCACATGGCTATCTCTTTCCACTTTGTAAAACAACAGCTTCAACAAGGACAAATTCGCATCACTCACGTAGCAAGCAAAGACCAACTTGCAGACATCCTCACAAAGCCGCTGCACAAACAACAATTTCGTGAGTTACGAGACAAGCTTGGACTCTCCACAAGAACGTCCAACTTGAGGGGGCGTATTAACAATATATTTCCATATCCAGTATCCGACTCAAAGAATCAAGTCGATTCTACGCAATCTCAAGAAAGCTATCATATCCTGTAAATATAGCAAAAGATAATTCACTAAAATATTGTATATGCTCCGCTCCTTATTTAAACTGTATACCTATTCTATATATACTGTAATCAATCATTCAATAAATATACAATTCACACAAAACCCTATTGTCTTATACAGTCTTCCATGAAAATGTCCAGAAAACACCCGTCCAGGGATTTATGCTAGCAATCGTGTAGTCGTCTACGGATGATACGTAGCCAAACCAACAGTTAGCTTGGATAAAACTTCGGTCGCTGAGGGCGGGGGATATAATTTCAACCCGTTGACCAGTTACTGGATTCAATATGAATATTTTATTCGCCCCCACAGAAGCCTACTAGTCCATTACAGCTACCTATTACCTTTAACATCTTATATTTGCCGTCATATTCTAATCCAGACCGAAACAGCCCATAATTCGGGTTTTTCACAATAACATTCTCCTGAAGTAGCAAAAATTTATGTCGAGAATTTGAGAAACCCATATGAGACTTGGCAAATTCCGGGGTAGAAATAGTAATATCAGGTGATCAGGAAGTGTCGAGAATTTATGTCGAGAATTTGAACCGGAGTGACGGTTTTGTTCGGAGCCTTGGCAGGATGTTATCTAAAATCAGGTGATCAGGAAGTGTTACAACTTTTCCATGCTCCTCATTATCCTTCATACTTCTTTCTTCATCCAAATTTAAGGAAAGATAATATAATTATAAATTATTAATAATTACTTTAGCAGACATGTGGACCATGAAGCTGAAATTGAGGAATTCCAATTGTTGGAATTATTAGATGCGTTTCTCTACATATAACATCACATGATATTCCTGGACCAAAATCAAAATAAACAGGAGACAATACATACATTGTACATATGACAATACAGATAAATCCATGAACGCTTGGATCAACTAGTTGGGAGTTTTTAGTTCGAGATCTTGAGAATGTAGCATTATTAAGACATGGGAGATAAGAGTTTTATCGCCCTTTTGGACCAACCCGGCTTGTTAAACCGGATTTTTTTCCACCCGTAACTAATGAGATCACATATGCAAAGAGGTTGGCATTTTCAGATTGATATCCCAGTATGGCCAGAACAAAGAGCCGTGATCATCATCTGTGATGGCAAAGTGGGGAGAGTTGGTTGACGGGTCAACATCCTCGATTTTTGGGAAGGCGTGGGAAGAAGGCAAGAGGGTCCTGTTAAGGTAGTCCTCATCATCCTGAGAGATATCAGAATGATCTGCTTCAAAAGCGTAAGAAGAGTCACCGGGTTCAGGAAAGGATGAAGAATGCCCAGCTTCAACGTACTGTGAGCTGTCTGAGTCAATTACGTCACTCTTTGCAGAGCTCAGATCGTCTTGCTTGTTGTAGCCGAAGATTGATGTATGTTGATCCTCGGTCTCTGAAGCATACTCGACATTAGGTTCCTGCTGAACTGTTTTTTGTTGATCAGATATGCTGGTTGGTTCGGAGTTATCTTGATCCTTCAGTTGTAGCTTTTCTGTCAAATGATGAACCTGAAATCCAGAACATAATTTTAAGCAAGGACGGAAATGGGGCGGATCTAGACATGATTAATTTCGTTGAATTGCAGGGAATATACCTCAGATCTGAGCTTCTCCTTCTCTTTAAGGAGATCTTCATAATCAGACTTCAGGCTGTTGTAATTAGCTTGCAATTTGTCGAAATCCTTCTCCATTTGTTTAGTTTTCCACCTTGCTCGTCGATTTTGGAACCATATCGCAACTTGACGAGGCTGCAAGCCAAGTTCCTTGGCAAGCTGAATTTTTCTATCTGGTTCAAGCTTGTTGTCGGTTTCAAAGCTCTTCTCCAGAAACTGAACTTGCTCGACTGATAGCCGTCTTTTCTTCTCAGGTTGGTGCAAGTATTCGTCATAATCATCGTCTCCAATTTCCTCTTGATCGTATGTGCAAAAGAAAGGCCTTTCTGACCTCTTTCCCCCACAAACATCTTCAAAGCTAACCATTGAACTCGAGCCTAATATCATGATAGAGAAACGAAAAAAGGTCAGACTAATTTCTCTCTCACTCACTCACACACACAACCATCAAAAAGCAATTCCAAAGATTTATGACACTGGATCATATCATGATATCATGATATTAAAGAGACGGTCTTACATAACATCATCACATCATAAAATCACGGAGGCATTCTAACGTGATAGAATAGTCACTGCAACCGTATTCTGAGGCCGTATTGGGCGCATTTATGCTAAAATGTACGAGATCAGGCCGTCAACGACCGATACCCAAATCAAGAGTCAAACCAAGACTTAGTCTACTAACTCATAGCCTCATACTCCAAAATTGAGGAAACAATCTTGTTTTTCCATATTCTAAAAAATTAAGTATGATCTAATTTTGGTCAAACACTGAGAAACACCAATATGATTGCTTATTTTTGGTGGGTTCTGACTTCTGTTATCCACACAATTTATTTTGGTTTGCAAATGAGGAACCAAACCAACTTTTCCTCATAAATATACAATCAAATAAAGCTAATTATCATTATCAATATCAAGTACAATAACCCATTTAATGTGACAAAGATGGCATAAAACAAATAAAACAACTTGATTTAGTAAAATCAAGCTTATGTACCAACAATCATATAATAATGTCAAATAAGAAACAAAAATTACAAAAAACAAAATAAATACTACAATAAAGGCCATCATCATTTCCTTCTTTATTTAACTATACTAATCATTAGCAAAACAATCACATAGTCTTTGTTGCATATATATACGTAAAACAATCAACCACTAAAAATACAACATTAAAATCATATCTCCAGATCAAGTCGTTCCGTCTTAATCATTTGTTTATCTCTGATTAAACAGAGAAAATATAAACGGCCTATGCTTATGCACTGTAAAACGGTATTATACGATACGTAGTAAGTCTTACTTAAGACGGACATTGTGTTTGACCTGTCTTAAGCTTAAGACAGATATTGTCCGTCTTAAACGAGAATTTGTGATACGATAATTGGAAAAAAGAGGAAAAGAGAAGGTACCCAAAAAAGAAGAGGAAGAGGCAGTAAGGAAAAAAGATTCAAGAGGCTTAGAAGAAGCATTAACACCATTAAAAACCCTACTACCACCACCACCCGCCATTGAAATAGGCACTAGAGAAAATGATGACGAAATATTATAAACCCATAATTAAATGAATGAAAAAAGTTGGTAGAAATGATAAACAATGAAAAATATAAAGTGGGTAGTTAAAAAGATTAGAGCTTGTGGCGGTAAAAGCTAGTTATGATGAATTCAATGGTGTGAGAAGTATGTGATCTTCTGTTAATAAGAACAACCTCCATCATTACATACAAAGAACACTTGAATTGTGATTAAAAACTCTTATGGATTAATGGAGTAATGAGATTTGAAGAAGAAGAAGAAGAAGGTGAAGTGTGTTGTTGTTGTTGTAAAAATGGTGATGATGATGATGAGTGTTTGATTAGATGATGATGGAAGTAAAATGGAATATTGGAAGTGTTATTTGATTGGAGGGATGATATGGGAAGAAAGGGGATTATATTATGAATTATAATTATAATAGTGGGTGTGATTTACGTCAAAAGTTGTGGGAATTATTATTTTTTATTTTGGTGTGTGGGGTCTTTGCCGTATGGGAGAGTGGACGTGGTCGAATGCTTCTTTACTATTTTGCCCTTTGTAATTTGGGTCCATCTCAAGCTGAGGTGGGTGAGTTGTTACTTGTTGTAGACAACTAGACATAACGAACAGGTCAATCAGGTCGAGTTCGAACCAGATCAATTCGGGTCAGGTTATTGTTGGGTTAGCAAGAATTCGAGTCGAATCAGGTTGGGTCATTGCGAGTACGGACATTTTCGGTCTGTTATTATCGAGTTATTTATTGATAACGATATAGTTGTAACAATAAACATTTGCGTTGATTCATATGGATTAGAGTCAATTCGGTTACGAGTCATGCTCGGACCCTCAATTCAGGTGTTGGGCTATTTAAGTCGAGTAATTTTGGTCAAGGCTAGTTATTAGGATATGTGTTAAAATCTTTTAAAAGGGGATGACTTCTAATTACGTTATGATTCAATCTATATTAACTGATTTAAGTTCAGACTGTTAAAATCAACTTGTTTAACAATGTTGAGATAAATATAGTTGATTATCAATTTATTATCTTCATGATTGATAAACCCCCATTTTGTGTGGGTTTATTCGTCAATGATTTAAACACCTTAGCTAAAATGAGTCAATTTTACAATGATGCACTTATCGCATATTAGATTCACATATGGGTATGGGACGCGCCCTCAAGTAAAAAAGAGTGTCCACTTTACAAGTTTAAGGAGGTTCCTCCCAAAATGAATTGACAATTGGTGGAGTAAACTCTTTGGTTTATAAGTATACCACACTCCCTAGTGTGGGAGATCAACATGTGATATCTTTCACACGCCTCTAATTTTCGATTGATCGACAGAACATCATTCTTTTCGAACCCGTTTCTCGGCGGGCGGGAATGTCATAGATTTTTTACCTTCCAAATAGTAGCCTGGTGGCACTCGGCCGAGTAAAGCTGCCGAGTAAAGCTGCCGAGTAGAGTGTATTCGGCCAAGTAGGTTGGTCTGTTGTTTGAACAATGTTATGTTCTTGGGGTACTCGGCCGAGTGTGGCAAGCACTCGACCGAGTACATGTTGTACTCGATCGAGTACACCGATATGAGAGGATAATTCGGACGGTTTGATTAAGGGTTTTAAGAAGAGATTTAAATCATAATCTTTCAGTTACGTTATTAACACAAAACCTAATTTTCTCAAAAACTCTCTCAAACCTCTAAAGAACAACCTTAATCATTCTGTGCCGGATTAGATCTCATTGTCTTGTTTATTGCGTCGGTAAGTAATTCTACTATGTGATTTCGTTTAAATAATTAAAACCCTAATCTGAATTGGGGGATGGGGATTTGAATAGTTATTGATGTAGATTAATTGTATGATTGTTAGGAAAGGGATTCATAGAAGAAGACTCTTGATTGATTGCTTGTGATTGCTTGTCGGGTTGATAGAATATAGGGTTGCCCTACTTAGTATTTGTTTATGCTAATTGATGTCATGAGATATTGTATGATACTTGATTGTTTGATTTATGATGATGATGATGGAGTTCGGGATTGGAGTTTAGGTTGCTACGATGGTTACTATGTTTAGTGGTTGGTGATTCCGTTGGGAGATGGATCACACCCCGTGTTCGCCCCCGTAGTTATCCCTCTACGTGGGAGATATGCACATTAATGTTCCGGGTTTGTTTCACTGCGGTGAGATGGAATTTCGACGCCTGTGGCTGCGATCCAGGGTCAATTGGTAGTTTTTGTAGAGCAGGGATGGTAACCTGAGTCTATAGAGGTGTTCGCTGCGGTGGCCCTCCGGTTTCTCTTTCTCTTGTGCTTGTCTTGTACATTGGTCGGTATATTCAGTTACTGACCTCGTTGATGTTTTACAAAACTGTTGTGATCCATTGGGGAATGGTGAGCAGGTGATCAACATGTAACTAGATGAGCTGCGCTGGGATGCTGATGAGGATCACCTTATCGAGTCTAGCTTCCGCGGTGTTTTATGGAGTCTTAGATATTAGTTAATTTATAAGACCTGGACACTTTATTGTTGGGATTGTTGGTCTAGACAGTATGTCGTCTAGGTTGAGACTATGTATTTGAGTTTAAACCATTAATTAAATAAAGTATTGTTTCTTTATCGCTTGATTTGATATGTACTACCTTGGGGCTCGGGCAACCGAGATGGTAGCATCCCGAAGTACTAAGGAGGTCTTGTAAGGCTCTTTGGTATTTGGGGGTGTTACATATGGGTTTGGGCAGCGCCCTTAAGAAAGAAAGAGTGTCCACTTTACAAGTTTAAGGAGGTACCATCCCAAAAAGAATTGACAATTGGTGGAGTAGGCTCTTTGGTTTATAAGTAGATCACTCCTAGTATGGGAGACCAGCATGTGATATCTTTCACACGCCTCTCCTTTTCGATCGATCGACAGAACATTATTCATTTCGAACTCGTTTCTCAGCGGGCGCGAATGTCATAGCTTTTTTACCCGCCAAATAGTAGCCTGGTTTTGCTTTTTGTTGGACGAAACGTCGTCGCTTTTTGGACCCGACTTCGCCTCACAACCCATGACTAAACCTTAGGCTATAATACCATATTAGATTCGCTTATCGGCCTGGATCGCGCTTATCGTGGAGGAGAGAATATCCAATTTAAAAGCTTAGAGAGGTTCCGTCTCAAAATCAATTGACAATGGGTGGTTTAACTCCTTAATTTATAAAGTTGTTCACACTCTTATATTTCTCCAATGTGGGAGAGTCACATGTGATATCTTCACCAACATAATAGTAATTGATAAAAGTTGTTTTCTATAGGGTTATTTAAGTAAATATCACTTGATTTTAAAACAAAACATTTACGTAAAACCGTTTCATACAAGAATTTTGATTTATTTTTTACAAACTTTAATTTATATATTTTTGACGACTCTTTATTAGAGTGTCACTTATAACAAATATTTTTTTTTGTTGCAATATAACATAAATTGTTCATATTTAAAAAACTCTAATACTGAGTGGTGTTACTGTAAACAACCCGTAATTTTAAAGACCGAAATTATATTTGAAAAATAATAAATTTAATTTATTTTAATTTATTACGATTTATTTGAATTTATGATAATTTAATATAATTATTTTGAATTTATTCGGAATTAAAGAGTAGGTTTTACGGTTTAAACCCGAACTTCATTTAACTATTCCCGAGTCAACTTAAGTCCCGAAACAAACCCGAAACCCGACTCCTACAAGTGCCACACGCCCAAAACACCCTTTTCCCCTCATTTTAGATCTTTTGATTACTTTGATTAAACTAATACAAATATCTAAGATATTTGTAACTTTATTGATCTATCAGTTTAAATTACGCAACAAATCGCTTAAAAACAGACCCGATTCCTTCCACCTCCACACGCCTCTTTCCTCTTGTTCCCTTAGGATTAGATATTTTCATTAAACTAACATAATATCTAATAATATCTAGATATTTGATTAAACAAACATAATATCTAATAATAGCTAGATATTTACCATAATATATTTATAAAACCCGAGTCAATCCCGTAACAACAAGTTCAAAACCCGACTCCCGTAATCCTCTATATTACACGGCCCAACCCTCCACTCTTACTCACTTGTTATCTTTTTATTTTACATTAAATCAACTTAATATCTAATTAATACCTTCTTTAATATAATCATAATCGTTCTTCGTGTTCTTGATCGTTCTTGAGCAAAATCGTCACAAAACCTTCGTTACTTGGCCAACTCCGTTCTAAATTATATTTCTAAAGTCTCCTCTCCGCTCTTCATCTCCATGTACGTTTTATTTTCAATTCCAACAAAATCGTTTTCAACACTTTAATTGTTGAAATCAAGTTTTAATTCTAATAATGTTATTTTTGTCATTTCTTATAGGAGAAGATTATGAAGACGAGTTTGGTGACTCGTATATTTTAGAAGAAGATTAGTAGACGGGTTTTTAGTTCTTATTTTGGGTGCTATTTGGTTTTGTGCTAGCTAAGGTAACGATTACCGAGTTACTCGACGAATTAATGTCACATATCTTTCTTTTGTTGTTGTTATTATTAATTACGGTTTTAAGTAGTAACATGCTAGGTTGTTATTATTATTAAGTTTTATGAGTTGTTAACATATTTAGTGTTTTTGACATGTTGGATGATTTGTTCATAATCATAATTTTTGTATGAATGATGGATGAATTGGTTGTTAAAATGGATGGTTGTTAATTAAAACATGTTGGAAATTAATTTGGGGTTGTTGCTGGTGGGGGCCGTGTAAGGTGGCTGAGAAACCGACCCAAACCAGGCCGGTTCAGCCCGGTTCAGCCCGGTTCAGGCCCGGTCCAGGCCGGTCTGGGTTGGTCCGTTATTGGCCCTTTGGGCTTGTGTCGATACTTGATTGTTTTGTTGTTGTTTTGACGGGTTTTAAATATGTTAAGCATGCGGGAAATATTAGGAAACGATTTTAGAAATCGTTGACCAAAACCGGCCCAAACCAGCCCGTGGGCCCGGTCCAGTCCCGTGACCCGTGAGCCCTCCTTTGGGCTTGTGACGGTTTTTGAGTTTATTGTTATTATTATATCATGTTTGGTAATATTTAGCAAGTGGGAAATTTTAATAAGTAAATAATTTAATTAAACGGTTTTCATAATATTATTATTTCTCACATGTTAGAAATTATAGCATGAGATTGTAGTTTAATTTGATATCCTTTAAGTCAAGCGGGTTTCGTAAGAA
>JAIUZE010010543.1:0-11376 GCA_022085475.1 Heliosperma pusillum
CTGCAAGATTCGAGTTGAAGAAAATATTCAACCCTTATCAGGTTATGTTATTTCTCAGGGCCACTCGAGAAGTTGTAACTGAAATGCATGGCCATGCTCGAATAAAGATTCGTTTATCAGTTAAGTTACTCTCTAGTCGAGGAAACCACTCTTGATACTGATCACTTGTAAACTACGACCTTTGTGAATACGGACTTTGCAAATTGGTTTACATTGAGTGGGAGAAATTTATTATGGATGAGAATCGGTTATCGCACGTACACTTGTACGGACAAGTGGGAGATTGTTGGAGCCAGTGTCCTCCACAGTTAGTGCAATAACATAAATAAATCTCTGTAGGTTCACAGGGTATACTTTGTATAATAATCAGTTGATTAACGTTTATCAATAACGGTTGGCTCGCTATAAGTTTGACGTTATTGTCATTTTATTATGGCGGTGATCAACTGGTCCCTATAAGTCACACCTATAGGATGTGTCTGAGAGATGTGATTATATGAATAATATAGTCATATTGATGCCTTATACAACTAAAAGGTTAGTCGATGTATTTGACTAAAAGGTTAGTCAAAAATGATGATGATAGACGGATTAAACTGTTAATTCGTAAATTGAATATAAACTGTTATATTTAATTAATGTAAATAATGTTAGCTTAAACGAACTAATCAGTTAATTCGTGATTAAATATAAACCGTTATATTTAATTAAGCAAATGTATTACTCGTAATAATTATTGTAAATATTGTCAGACATGTATTAATAAATCGACTGCAAAAGGTTGAGTGGACTTATTAATAAGATGACGATATTAGTGACGATAATTATAATAATACAATGGATGTTATTTACTAGGTGTGACCGAAAAATATGAAGCAATAAATGGATATATCTACTCGGTCCAAATGGGTTTGGATAGTATCCTAATTGCAATTTCTTATTTTAGGAAAACCTAGCTAGTATGATTAGGAGAGAATAAAAAGAAAAATACCTAGGGTTTTGTAAGGGGGTGACGGCACAAAACACAAAACTAGGGTGATTTTTCTCTCTAGATCTATCATCAAACCTCACATAAAGTTAGCGGTAATTTTGTATAATCGTTCTAGCACGATTAAGGCATATCAAGGAGCATTTTGGGTGCAACTAGTAGGAGATATCATACTTTTGATATTGTTCTTAAGCCAATTTGCAAGGACCAAAGGTTGATTTTTATCTCTTATTCATATCGTTATTTTCATATATGACTCGTTATTTCGTATCTTATAATTTTTTTATAATCCTGAAATTTAGAGGTGAAATATACGGATATTTTCCCACATCCCAAGCATACCATCCAATATTACATCAAATATAAACAAACACACTCTCACGGTAAATGACACGCACTATCATCTGTACTTAGCAAGTATGACCAACACGTCAACGGGATAAACATTTCCCTGAACCGTATACGATAGACGTCTCGTACACGAAAGACTCATTTCCTACTGGTAGGCCGACGATAATAATACGGTCATAGTCTAATAAAACGTGTACCCGATTTGACATGCGACGAACATTTCGCATCCAAGACTCGATCAACTGAAAGGACGTCGAGTACCCCAAATTCGGCTAAGCTACGCGAAAGAGGCGGAAATAGCACAAGTATTACCTTCTGCCTAAACTACGCAAAAGATAAGGCCAAAGTGAACAAGCGAGTACGCTACATGCAATGACACCACCTCGCAAGGATACAACATTTGATGGTTGGGTCGATCAACGTATTGCGTTCGCCTCCTAACAACGTCGTCATATCCTCACTAGACAAATGCAAAAACCATCAAGGTTGTACCTCCATCGCTCTGACATCAAGTCTAAGGAGTACAGAGTTGCAACCGGGAAATGAGAGTTCAAAATATCCAATAGAGAAGACTCAATCCATTATTCAAGGCAAAAACGACAAAAAAGGGAAAACATGCTAAAATCGTCGTTAAGTATATGGGAAAAGCATGTGAAACATTAAATAGTCTAAACATGATTATTAAATGTCATTACATAGGTTTATAAGATAAACAAACCATACGAATCATTACATGTGAAGACAAGTGAAAGAAAAGAAGAAAAAGAGTACATGGAGGTCCCAGCCGGTCAGGGAGACCGGCGGCCAGGTATTCGGCTAGGCACCATACCAACACCAAACAACAACAACAACAACAACAAAGCAGGGGCTCCCAGCCGGTTTGGGTGGCCAGCGGCCGGGTACCCGGCTCGGGCAACTTCACATACCAAAAACCAACTTTGAAAAATGTAAAGGGGACTCCCAGCCGGTGGGGAGGCGTCCGGCGACCCTGCTAGGGCACGCGCATGTCTTAAACTTAACAATTAGAAATAGAGGGTTCCCAGCCGGTCATGGGGGCGGCGGCCGGCTACCCGCTGGGGGACACATCACACAAAAACACCATGAATCAACAACTCCAATCCGGTTTTACCCAATCATTCTGACTAACATTAATCATCATCAAACCAAATTAAATGCAATACATGAGTACCAAATCATTACATATAATCATTTAAAACATCATGGAATCATCATTTATGATACGAAACATAAGATTAAACAATAACAAGGCAAGTACAACATTATCAACACCAATTTCCACTAGTTTAAGCATATGAGAGGAAAATTCAACAACACTAACATGAAGTTGTACAAGTTAAACATATGAGATGAAATACAACATATAAACGTGTAGTAAACACATAATCATGCTAGTATAATATAATTAACTCATTTCTCATGTGAAAATCTATGCTAAACACATAAACACATAAGATGTGACATCAAGTAACCCATCTACGTTACTTTGATAGCTCTTCACTCTTATTCTTCTTCTTCTTGAATCAAGAAGTAGTCCTTATCCGGGTCCTCAAGGTCTCCTCCTACATACAAAAATACAAACTTGAGTTGAATTCAAGCTTATAAGAAAAAAATGGGATTTCAAAGTTATGCAAACATGGATCTTTTTAACTTTAACAGAGAGAGGAAAAGAAACGAGGAAGAAAGTAAGAAGAATCAAGGAAATTGAGTGAGAAATGAAAGAGTTATGAGAGGTTTATTGTTTGAGAGTTTGAGACTCAACAATGGTGTTTTAGGGTTTTAGGAAGAGAGATGAAGTGTGATAGTTGCTGAAAAATGAAGGTGAGTAAGTGTAAATGGCTTCAACTTTGGTGGATGAAGGATTACAAAGGCCCAACACTAGAGGTGAGGCTCAACCCAATTAATTTTCCGAGTAGAACCCGAATATGGGCTCAGAATTGATAGATTAGACACGGATTTAACTTAACTACAAAGTTTCTAATCTAAGACTAAAACTAATAATAATTAAATATTATTAAATTCTAAATACTAAAGTCGCGGGTGTTACAATCATCCCTCCTTTTAAAAAGTTCATCCCTCAAAACTTGAGCGAAAGAAGGATACCTTAATAAAAAAGACTTGGGTACTTGGCACGCATGGTAGCTTCTGGCTCCCAAGCCTCCTCTTCAACAACACCACATTTCCACAAAACTTTCACTAGGGGCACCACTTTGCTTCTCAACTTCTCGTGTTTCTGATCCAAGATACGAATCGGATTCTCTTCAAACGATAGGTTCGGTTCTAGCTCAGGAACCTCAGTTTCTAGAACATGGCTCGAATCACTTACGCACTTCCTCAATTGAGATACATGGAACACATCATGAACCTTGCCCAAATTCGGGGGCAAATTCAACTTGCAGGCTACGGCACCAATCCTCTTCACAATCTCAAAGGGTCCAATGTACTTTCGACTCAACTTACCCTTCACACCAAACCGTTTCACACCCTTCATTTGGGATAATTTCAAGAAGACGTTATCTCCCACCTCAAATTCGAAAGGTCTTCTTCGAGTATCGGCATAGGATTTTTGACGATCTTGAGCGGCTTTCATCCTTTCACGAATGATCTTCACATGATCGATCGTCTTTACAAGGTTGTCGGAGCCCAAATCTCGAACATCACTCAATTGGTCCCAACAATTAGGACTACGACGTCTCTACAAGTCATGGGCACAAGCTCTCAAGAGGTCTTCAAGGGTTTGAATAGTGTCTCGGTTTGGCCATCGGTAGCGGCATGGAAAGCGGTACTCATAAACAACTTTCTACCCAAGGCTTCTTGCAAATCCTTCCAAAATCTCGAACAAAATCTCGGGTCTCGGTCGGAAATGATCTCCTTGGGTACACCATGGTAGCAAACAATCTCATCAACATAAGCTTTGGCAAGTCGATCTAAACTTCACATCTTCTTACTAGGAATGAACCTAGCACACTTGGTCCAGCTATCCACAATTACCCAAATGACATATTTACTACCTACGGTTCTAGGCAACGCCATCACAAAGTCCATGGAGATGGACTCCCATTTCCATAAAGGGACATCCAAAGGTTGTAATAATCCACCGGGTCTTTTTTGCTCAATCTTCAATTGTTGGCATGTGAGAAACCTGCCCACATATGACACAACATCATCTTTCAAATTCGGCCGCCAAAATTGTGACTTCAAGTCTTTGTACATCTTGTCGCCTCCGGATGAATTAAAATAAGGGGACAGATGAGCTTCATCAAGGTTTCTGTTCCTAAGATCAAGGGCATTGGGACCAAACATTCGTCCACAAAAATGAAGAAATCCATTGTCTTCAATCTTGAAATCTTTAGCTTTGCCTTCAAGTAGATTTGCTTGAATAGATTTGTAAGTAGCATCATCCACTTGATTCTCTCGGATCTCACGATGAAGAACGGGCTCGGCGTCCAAAGCACTTAGGTAGTCAAACCCATGCTCTACAACTTCAAGCTTTAATCTTCGGAATTCGGCACAAAGGTCATTGGGTAACGCTCGAATGGCACTCAAAGAATGAGTAGGCTTCCTACTAAGGGCATCGGTAACCACATTAGCCTTCCCTTCATGATAGAACAACTCAAAGTCACAATCGTTCACCAATTCTAACCACCTTCTTTGTCTCATATTCAACTCCTTTTGAGTAAATATGTACTTCAAACTCTTGTGATCGGTGTAGATACGAAAATGGACACTAATAAGATAATGTCTCCAAACCTTCAACGCATGCACAACGGCAGCTAACTCGAGGTTATGGGTAGGGTAATTTACTTCATGAACTCTCAAATGTCTAGAGGCATAGGCAACCACTTTCGGGTTATGCATAAGAACACACCCTAGGCCCATCTTAGAGGCATCACAATAGACATCAAAATCCACACCATCTTCGGGTAAAGTTAAAACTGGGGCGGTAGTCAACCTCTTTTTCAGTTCTTGAAAGGCAGCTTCACAGGCTTCACTCTAAACAAACTTGGTTTCCTTCTTCAATAGACTGGTCATAGGTATAGAAATCTTGAAGAAGTCCTTCACAAACTGTCGATAGTAACCATCTAATCCTAGAAAACTCCGAATTTCGCCAACATCCTTGGGACTTTCTCAATCCACAACGACTTCAATCTTCGAGGGGTCTACCATGACTCCATCCTTAGAAATTACATGTCCAAGAAAGGACACCTTAGGTAACCAAAACTCACACTTGTAAAACTTGACAAACCACTTTTGAAAAACTAGAATACCCAAAATGGTACAAAGGTGATTAGCATGATTTTCTTTGGTCTTGGAGAAAACTAGAATGTCGTCGATGAACACAACCTCGCACTTATCAAGGAACTCACTAAAATTGCGATTCATTTGGTCCATAAAAATGGCGGGAGCATTTGTCAATCCAAACAGCATCACCTTGAATTCGAAGTGGCCATACCTTGTGCTAAAGGCGGTCTTCGGAATGTTGGAATCACGAACGGGAATTTGATGGTATCCGGATCTCAAATCAATTTTGGAAAAGCTAGAGGCATCCTTAAGTTGATCAAACAAGTCTTCGATTCTTGGCAAAGGATACTTGTTCTTGACGGTGACGTGGTTAAATTCACGATAATCAATGCAAAGTCTCATAGAATCATCTTACTTCTTCACAATGAGCACGGGAGCACCCTAAGGTGAGGCACTCGGTCGGATAAAACCCTTTTCTGTCATTCCATCAAGTTTCTTCCTTAGCTCCTTCAATTCGTTAGGAGACATACAGTACGGGGCTTTGGCAAAGGGTCCGGTTCCGAGCATATGATCAATGGAAAATTCAACATCACGATCAGGGGAGGCGGGGGGGGGGGGGGGGGGGGGGGGGGATCCCGTTCAAGTCTTCGGGGAATACATCAACAAATTCACGTACTATAGGTACATCTTCGATCTTGGGTAAAGAGGTAGATGTAAACGTCACAACACACAAGAATGCTCGGTGACCCTTCCTCACCATACTCATCAACTTCATCGCGGAAACCAATTGCACACCCATTCGGGAATTAGATCCCTTATAGTTTATTCTATTTCCTAAAGGACTCTTATAATAGATCTTTTGATCTTTACACTCAAATCTAACATGGTACAAAGCTAACCAATCCATACCTACGATTACATCAAACTCTCCTAAAGGGAACTTAAGGAGATTAGCGGGAAATATTGTCCCCGCAATAGAGATAGAGACGTTAGGGTAAAGAGTAGAACATGTGATTATTTCTTTGGATGGTAAGGATATGGGGGTATCTGTTGGAGTAGGTGTCCTTCACAATAGTGCGCCACATAATAAATCTTATTAAGGAATATAATTGGGATATTTATTGACTATATTTATGATTAGTCAGTTGATTAACGTAAATCAATAACGGTTGGCTGACTAGAGTTTGACGTTATTGTCGTATGACGGCGGTGATCAACTGATCCCTTTCGGTCACACCTAAAAGATGAAATCCAAATAGTAACTAATTATTTGTATATGATACAGTTAATTAGTACATTACATATATTCGATATGTACGAGAGTTAATTGTTAAAAATTGAGTTAAGAACTCAAATTCGATTAAACTTATTTTTCAATTATGCGATAATTGACTAATAAATTTATATCTTATTTTAAAACGATTAAATAAGATTTAACTTAGTAATTAATCGTTAAATTACTAAATTAGTTGAAGTTTTGAGATAGAGGTAATTAGTTAATTATATTTACAAGTAGTTGTAAAATAAATTAACTAAGCATTGTGGGACCCATTATATATTGATATAATGATAAAATATTGCTTAAAATGTTAAGTACATATTATTTATTTATTTGTGTCATATAATTGTTATATGATCAAATTAACACTTAATTATATAAGATAATTTAGCATATGATTAATAAGTATTTGTGGGACAAATATCAAAAATCAAAATGGACCAAATAAGGCCTCACATGGCCGGTCATGGTTGTGTTGGTAAGGTGATGATGGGTGCTTTTGTTCATGCTCATAAGTCACATGTGATTATGATATGAATAGTAACCTAAAATAATTTCATTCAACACTACACTCTACCACTTTGCATGTGATTAAAATAAGCAAAATAAGTCCCTTATGGGGCTTGTCTTGACCGGCCATATTGCCTATATTGGGAGGGGGGGAGGGGGATCCCGGGCAAGTCTTCGGGGAATACATCAACAAATTCACGTACTATAGGTACATCTTCGATCTTGGGTAAAGAGGTAGATGTAGGCGTCACAACACACAAGAATGCTCGGTGACCCTTCCTCACCATACTTATCAACTTCATCGCGGAAACCAATTGCACACCCATTCGGGAATGAGATCCCTTATAGTTTATTCTAACTCCTAAAGGACTCTTAAGATAGATCTTTTGATCTCTACACTCAAATCTAACATGGTACAAAGCTAACCAATCCATACCTAGGATTATATCAAACTCTCCTAAAGGTAACTTAAGGAGATTAGCGGGAAATATTGTCCCCGCAATAGAGATAGAGACGTTAGGGTAAAGAGTAGAACATGTGATTATTTCTTTGGATGGTAAGGATATGTGTGACAACCCTCGCGAATGCGGAAATATAAAACATACAAGCATGTGAATTATATAGCGGAAATATGAAACTTTTAAAAAAACTTTTATACATGCAAGATTGAAAATACGAGGAGTGTCAAAAATTACAAACCAAATAAAAAATACTATAAGAGACGTAGTCTCTCAAAATGTTAACAAAAGACAAGTTATTTAGCAACTAGCTAAGATCGTCTAAAGGTGTTTCATCCAGGGACAACGCCCGCTAGCTCACACCCGAACCCAAAATAGCATAAGCAAAAAGCCATCCAAATCAAGCAACCTGTTCATTCATGAAAAACATGAACGCCACAATCAGTGGGGAGTAAATCCGGGTTCTCCCAGCCATATCACATTAAACGTACATATAAGGAATACCAAAGTAGAACATGCATATATAGATATACATGTGAGATACGATAAGAATAAATAGGCAATTCAATATATAATGATAAGAGCATATAGATAACAAATCCGAATCCATCATGTGATACAAAGACTCGGAAAAACACTCTTAGGCAACCGAATAACGCTCACTAGGGCTTGCATCTCACCGTTAGCGGTATATTTGATAAGATTGAGACTCGACAACCAAACCATGCCAAGTCATGTAAGACCATGAATAATCATCATGTAATCAGCCATCCACACATAACAATACCAATGACGACCTTCTCTCACTGTAATTGAAACGCACTAGCACCGTGTACATGGCAAGTATGATTAACAGGCATCCCCACGAGATCACATTTCCCTGAACGCATACACGATCACATTTCGTATATGTAGACTAATTTCCTCCTGGTAGCACGACGATAATAATACGGTCCTAGTCTAAACCTGGCCAGATTCTCGGAATCACATTTTCCGATTCGACATACGATAACATTTTGCATCCAAGACTTGGTCAATCATAGACGCCGAGTACCCCAAATTCGGTAGATCAATTCACGAAAGAGGCGGAAAAGAGCTCGAGCCACATAACAAGCGGTACGCTACATGCAAATAACACCACCTCGCAAGTACTCAACATTTGACGGCCGGGTCGATCAACGCAAAGCGTTCAACTCCCAACAACGTCGTCGTATGCCCACTACACATGCAATTAAGCAGTAGTATACCTCCCCGTTCCGACATTCCAGCCTTATGAACGTGGAGGTAGCCAAGGGAATGAGAATACAAAGCACATAACAAAATAGTGCTCAAACTGTATCATTTTTAAAAACCGACTCAAAGTGGAACATACCAAAAACCGTCACAAAACATGTGATACAATTGAATGAAATGTCATATATTCAAAACATTAATATTATAAGTCACTACGTAAAATTATATGATAAACGAATCATGCGAACTATTATAAATGAAATCGTAAACAAGAAATACAAACAACATCCAGCAGGAGCCAGCCGGTCAGGTGGACCGGCTGCCGGTCAACCGGCTAAGGCCAATGCATCATACAAAAACCACATTGAAATGTTAGTGTGTCCCTGCCGGTCAATGGGACCGGCTGCCGGCTGGGACCAAAGGCTTATTAGAAAATCAAGGTGAAATGGTAGCAGTGTCTCAGCCGGTCGGCTGACCGGCTGCCGGTCGGCCGGCTGAGACCTAACTCATGCTTAAACTTCAACGTAACAACAATAATATACAGCCACTGCCCCAGCCGGTGGGCTGACCGGCTGCCGGTCGGCCGGCTGGGGTCCATATCACTCGAAAATCATTATTTTCACTAAGGTTCAACATTTAACAATTATCGATTATCAACATAAATCATCCATTCTCATATCCATCCTCAACAAACAACAAGTATCATCATCAACACAATTACTAAACTTACTAATCATATTCTAAATACGATTCCTAACATAGAAAACACGTAAAACACGTAAATGATATCGAGTAACCCTTCACCGTTACCTTATTGCGTCTTCACTCCGCGTCAAGGTCCTTTTCAATTGAGAAATAGTCTTTGTCGGGATCTTGAAGGTCACCACCTACGAAATAGTTAATAAAAGATGAATTTGCTTCAGCTTGAAAAAGACGGAAAGATTGAAAAGCGAGAAAGATGGTAATTTTATTACCAATACGGATAGAGGAAGCTAAGAGGGGAAGAATAAGACGAACTTACGAGAATTTGAGCAAGAAACGAATGAGCTCTGATGATTCAAAGATTGGATCAAAATGGAGGCAAGGGTTTTGATGGTTTCTTAGTGATGAAGAAAAGTGTTGTGTTTGTGTGAAAGAAAAATAGGTTAAGGGAAGTATGAGGGAGTATGAGGAAAAAGTTAACAAAAGTCAAAGTCGCCTTAAGACGGGATTCACATGGAATCTCGCGGAAATTCCAAATACGAACTCGGAAATTCTAAATTCGACTAGGAAAATTAAATTTACGATTAAAACTAAATTTCATTGAAAAATATCCGTAAAATATTTTCACTATAAAAATAGGGTACATTTACGGGTGTTACAATCACCCCACCTTTTAAAAAGTTTCGTACTCGAAACTTGAGAGTTGAAAACAAAAGTATCAAGGACAAGAATCGGTTTTCAAAATTAATACGAAGTTGTAAAATAAATTAACTAAGCATTGTGGGACCCATTATATATTTACAAGAAGTTGTAAAATAAATTAACTAAGCATTGTGGGACCCATTATATATTGATATAATGGTAAAATATTGCTTAAAATATTAAGTACATATTATTTAGTTATTTGTGTCATATAATTGTTATATGACACAAATTGATAAGGAGGAGGAAAGTAACAAGAGTAATTTCCAAGGGGAAAAGAAGTTAGATGATGAAGAAGCACCTAGATAGAAGGAATAGAGCATGATACATTAAAGACAAGAGAAAACATCGATGAGGAAGAAATACACTTCAATTAGGCTTGTAAATCTTCAAATCTTCGGTAGAGGATACTTCTTCTAAGTAACACAATGATCCACCTCAAAACGGTAGATACAAACAAACATAACATCACTCAACACAATCAAACAAACAAGTTAGAACCTAACAAACATCAAGTACACCAAAGACTACCAAGTAAAGTCCTTAATTTCTACCCATCTCTCATTTATTATTTCAAGGTCAAGTAGTTTAAGTTTAGGGTTCACGTATGTGCGTCGGGAGCGATAAAAGCTCTGATACCAACTGTGACAACCCTAGCGAATGCGGAAATATAAAACATACAAGCATGTGAATTATATAGCGGAAATATGAAACTTTTAAAAAAACTTTTATACATGCAAGATAGAAAATACGAGGAGTGTCAAAAATTACAAACCAAATAAAAAATACTATAAGAGACGTAGTCTCTCAAAATGTTAACAAAAGACAAGTTATTTAGCAACTAGCTAAGATCGTCTAAAGGTGTTTCATCCAGGGACAACGCCCGCTAGCTC
>JAIUZE010010547.1:0-32318 GCA_022085475.1 Heliosperma pusillum
CCCCCTAAGAAGAGTTGGCTAGTACTTAAGCTGGCTCCATTCCCCAAAGTGGAACTATTAGGCAGCCATGCCCCGACTTGGATATAAACCCACCAATCCGGGACACAAAAGCTATTAACCATGAACTATATACTCGTTAAAGATAGTAACGCCTATCAATGTCATGGTCCAAGATACTCATTTAGAATTAGAATGATCAAGATGCCATATACTCATAATTCTCTTTGGGTACTTAGTCAACACGACACATATCATATAATCAAACAGTCACGGGAAAAACTTCCTATCATGTGACTAATTGCATATAAATCATATTCAATTATCATATCGCCTCATATCTACTAAGGCTAATTTATTAATTAAAAACAACCTTACTTGAAGACAAATCCCCGACCCGAGTCCCGCGACGGGTCATCAGTCAAAACGGGGCTGACTAGATCTTAGTTTGACCAAACCCGTTTGGTCAAACCGGCTAGAAACAGAGTCTTTACCACATAGACTTGAACATAAAATCATCATATTCATTTCATGTTATTTGATTCAACTACTAACATGTGAATTATTAAATCTTACGAAAACCCGCTTGACTTAAAGGATATCAAATTAAACTACAATCCCGTATTATAATTTCTAACATGTGAGAAATAATAATATTATGAAAACCTTTTAATTAAATAATTTACTTATTAAAGTTTCCCACTTGCAAAATATTACAAAACACGATAAAATAACAATAAACTCAAAAACCGTCACAAGTCCATGGAGGAAACCCACGGGCTGTTTTGGGCTGAACATGACACGGGCCTGGACTAGGCCCACGGGCCTGGTTTGGGCCTGGTTTGGGTCGTCATTTTTAAAACCGTTTCTTAATATTTTCCGCATGCTTAACATATTTAAAACCCGTCAAAACAACAACAAAACAATCAAGTATCGACACAAACCCAAAGACCAAAACCCGGACCAATCCAGACCGGCCTGGACCGGGCCTGAACCGGCCTGAACCGGCCTGGTTTGGGCTGGTTTTTCCGGCCACCTTACACGGTTCTACCAACAACAAACACCAAAATATTTCCAACATGTTTAATTAACAAACAACCATTTTAACAACCATCCATACAAAAATCATGATTATGAACAAATCATCCAAATATGTCAAGAACACTAAACTTGTTATAAATTCCTAAAACATAATAATAACAACTACTTATCATGTTACTAACTAAAACCGTAAATAACAACAACATAAACAAAAACAAAAGATATGTAACATTAATTCGTCGAGTAACTCGGAATCGTTACCTTAGCTAGCAAAATCAAGTAGCACCAAAATAAGAAGTATAAAATAAGAAACCCGCCTACTAATCTTCTCCCAAAATATACGAGTCACCAAACTCGTTTTCAAAATCTTCTCCTATAAGAAATGACAAGAATAATATTGTTAGAATTAAAATTTGATTTTCCATAATTAAATTGTTGAAAACGATTTCGTCGGAATTGAAAATAAAACGTACTTGAAGATGAAGAGCGAAGAGGAGACACTAGAAATATAAGTTAGGACGGATTTGAACAAGTAACGAAGGTTTTGTGACGATTTTGCTCAAGAACGATGAAGAACGATGAAGAACGATTTTGGTTATATTAAAGAAAGTATTAATTAGATATTAATTTGATTTAATGTAAAATGAAAAGATAAGTGGTGAATAATGGGTGGATGAGCCGTGTAGTTATAGAGGAATTAATGAGTCGGGTTTTGAAATTGTTGTTACGGGATTGACTCGGGTTTTATAATTATATTATGGTAATTAATTAGATATTATTAGGTTTATGATAGTTTAATCAAATATCTAGATATTAATTAGATATTATGTTATTGTAATCAAAAGAAAGGAAAATATCTAGTCCTAAGAGAGGGTGAGGGAGCCGTGTGAAATGAGAAGAAACCGGGTCTGATTTTAAACGATTTGCGTAATTTAAGTTGACGGATCGATAAAGTAACAAATATCTTAGATATTCGTATTAGTTTAATCGAAAGAATTAAAAGATCTAAAGTGAGTGGGAAAAGATGACATGGGGCGTGTGACTCATGCCAAAGTCGGGTTTCGGGTTTGTTTCGGGATTTAAGTTGACTCGGGAATAGTTAAATGACGTTCGGGTTCAAAATAATTATATTAAATTATCATAATTTCAAATAAATCTTAATAAAAATAAATTAAATTTAGTAATTTTTTAAATAAAATTTCGGTCTTTCAATTTACGGGGTGAGTCGGAAAAGTCAACGTAAGTCAAAGTTGACTTAAAAACGGGATTCCCATGGAATCTCGCAGAAATTCCAAATATGAACTCGGAAATTCCAAATTCGACTGGAAACAATAAATTCCAATTTAAAACTTAAATTTGCTGAAAAGTATCCGTAAAAATATTTTTCCTAGAAAAATAGGGTACATTTCGGGTTGTTACACGTAAACGGGTCTTCATGGCGTATTCCCAAGATTTCCTTACCATATCTGTATGGCGAGGATCGAAAGAAACCCTTTGCTGTCATGATTAAAAACATAAAGTTAGGAAAATATTAAGTGAATAAATAAAAAAATAAAAAATGAATAACAAAGATATATTGAGAAAAACAAATTTAAATAGATATAATTATAATATTTTAAATAGTTGTACCTCAAACCAGTTCCACCAAGACGACCGCAAAGTATTTGACGCCTCTTTCCAATTTGGCGCATGCTCCTTGTACCCGCAGATTATGGTCTCCGAGATCAGTTTAACCACATCTGCGTCACTGAACCTGAAGCTAATGATCATAGTTAAATACATTATATATAAATATTATGATTTTTGAATAATCATAATTATAATTAAACAATTAAAGTAAAAGTGAAATAGTCTTACCATACACCTGTTTCCTCATCCGGATCGAGGCGGACTCTGCGAGTAGTAGTATCCACCTGTGTCGGTGGCTCGTTCCTGTCATTCACTTGTTCATTCTCATCCTCCTGCGCTCTGTTTCCTACATTACTAGAACAACCTCTTCTTCGTCCTCCGCCCGCCATATAGAGAAAAACTAAACTATTCAAAGTTTTCATGAATTAACAAACATGTATGTACAATTAAATGACAAGAAACTATATATTGGTATTAATGAATAATAAAAACTATAAATTGTTTTACAAACGCCCACACATTTAGAAAAAGTAGTTTCAACTAATATAAGAATTAGAAATAATCTTATTCATCATCACTACTTAAATATTGGTTTTCGGAAATGTTGTATTTAAAAAGGGAGTCTATAAAATCTTCTTTTTCCTCTTTATCTTCCTCTTTATCTTCCTCTTTATCTTCTGCTCCGTCTTCCTTCCGCTTCTGCTCATCCTCCTTCTCCTCCTCTTCTACCTTCTCCTCATTATTGTCCTCTACTTGAGCTTCTTCTTCCTCCTCCTCTATAATTTCATTATCATCTGGCACTTCAATTATTGATAGTAGTGTCTCACTACTAATAACATCTGCTGACCACTTATCTTTATCTCTTTTGATATTTGGATATGAAGTATAATAAACTTGTTCAACTTGATAAGCCAACACAAATGGATCATATTTCGGAAATTTTCTTCTTCGATTAACATCCACAAGTTTATAATCCTTATGTATTTGCATTTCTTTTTCAGAATTATCTATCCAATTACATTTGAATAAAATAACATTATATGTGCTTTTTTCGCCTGTGTACGACAATTCAACAACTTCAGTGTTCCATAGTAGTCAGCTCCCTCAGTCGAACTTACACATACTCCATTATTAAGTGTTGATTTTTCCAAATTTAACCCATCTTTGAAAGTGCGAAATTTGTATCCGTTAATGAAATAACGTTTCCATGTTCGCACCCTTTTCGAAGAACCTTGTGCTAAGGCAATGAGAACTGGATCTTTTAAGTTGTTTACCTATCATTGTTAAATTATTATCAAATTATAATACCTTCAGGTATTAAAAACAAATTGAAAAAAAAGAGTAATATGGTGTTAATTAGTATGTAGTATGTACTTACTTGTCCTCTAAACCATTGGGGAAATCTTGTGTCAAATTTGTTCCAAATATCCTCGGCTGTGAGAAATTGGGGATATTCTGTTTTGATATAATTTTCAAACATCCTATATTCATTATAAAAAATGTTGAATTAAGTAATAGTTTTTACATGCATGTTGTTATAATTAATTATTAATAATTAAAGTTTCAAAGGACAATTTTTTTACTTACACTTCGTTATGCTTCAATTCTTCTAAATCACAGTTAGATAAAACATATAAGTGTGCACGCTCATATTCGTTGTCTTCTAAAAATCTTTCACGACACTTTCCAGAACAAATTCCCCGTGATCTTGAAAAATCTCGGGTAAGGTAGAATACGTAGGCTCTTTTAAGCGTACGTCGAGATCCTTGGCTTTTGTGTCCACGTTCTCTTCAAAATAAAAGGAACAGAAATTGGCAATTTCTTCAAGCAAATACGCGTTGCATATAGAACCTTCAACACGCGCTTTATTTCCAATCTTTTTTTTCAAATGATTTAAGAACCTATAAAAAACTTGGATAAGATAGAATGAAATAATTAAAGTTAAAATTGGATAATTGTGGAATTAATTACCTCTCAAAAGGATACATCCACCTATATTGCACTGGACCACCCATTTTCAGTTCATACGGCAAATGAATTGGTAAATGCTCCATTGAGTTAAAAAAAGATGGTGGAAATATCTTCTCTAACTTGCAAATGATTTCGGCAATGTTGTTCTCGAGAGTAGTTATTTTTTCAACTTGTATCGATGAAGTACACAAATCTCTGAAAAATTGGCTAAGCTCAGTTATAGCATTCCACTCATTCTTCGGAAGAAGGTGCCTTAAAGCCACTGGAAGTAAACGCTCCATAAACACGTGACAATCATGACTTTTCAATCCATGTAGTTTCAACTCGTGTTTATCAACACATCTACTCAGATCTGAAGCATAACCGTCCGGAAATCTCAAATTGGATATCCAATCACACAACACCTTCTTTTGTTCTTTATTCAAAATGAATGAATCCATTTTTCGCTGTTTAGAACAAACGGTCAACATGTCCTCTTGTGCTTGTGGGGTAAACTTTGTCTTCTTTTTCACATTCATCACCGTGTGAATCAGTTGCTCGAAAACGTTTTTCTCGATATGCATTACATCAAGGTTATGACGAATTAATAGTGTTCTCCAATAAGGAAGTTCCCAAAAAATGCTTTGTTTGCACCACCCAACTGAAGAAACTTTTAACGAGTCCAATTCAGCTTTACTTGCATCCACAATTTTGGGAAAATGCTTCACACAATCCCACACTTCACCCGTTAATCTCGTAGCAGCAAAATCTTTCTCTACTTGTCCTTTTCGAAAATTAACTTTATCTTTGCGGAAAACATGATCAGGTTGTAAAAACTGTCTATGACAATCAAACCAACTCCATTTTTTACTTTTATAAAGCAAAAACGACTTAGTCTCCTTCTCCATACAATATGGACACGCATGTTCACCAGCAGTTGACCAACCCGATAACATGCCGTAAGCAGGAAAGTCATTGATAGTCCATAATAGTACGGCTCTAAGATCAAAGTTCTGCTTTCTAGAGACGTCGTATGTGTACAACCCTGTCTCCCACAACTGCTTCAACTCGCGAATTAACGGTTGTAAATAAACGTCAAGATGTTTTTTGGGACTGTTCGGACCGGGTATAAGTAATGATAGAAACATAAACTGTCTTTTCATACATAGCCAGGGTGGTAAATTGTATGGAGTGAGCATTACCGGCTAGCAGGAGTACGACTTTCCGTATTGACCGAAAGGTGCGAAACCATCAGTACAAAGTCCAAGTCGAACATTTCGAGGCTCACTTGCAAAAGAAGGATGAATGCGATCAAAATGTTTCCAAGCCTCGCCGTCACTTGGATGAGACATTATCCCGCTGACACGTGGATTTTCATGATGCCACCGCATCTCTGCCGCAATTAGTTTTGTGGCATAAAGTCGTTGCAAACGCGGTCCTATTGGGAAATAAGTTAAAATATTTTTCCCAACCCTTTTGCCATTTGCATTCTTTTGTTTTTTATATCGATCTCTACCACATTTTCTACACTTATCGAGAAGACTATCATCATCCCAAAACAACATACATCCTATTTCACACGCATCTATCTTTTCATAAGGCAGTTGAAGAGCTTTAAGAATATTTTTGGTTTCATAGAAGTTACGCGTCATAACATGATTTTCAGGAATAATGTCCCCTATAAATGACGCGATACCATCTACACATTTGTGGGGTAAATTGTATTCACATTTCAAAGTTACCAACCGGGAAGCTGACTGCAACAGAGAGATACGACTCCCCTCATACACCGGTTTATTGGCATGTTCCAACATTTTGAAAAAGGCTAGTACATTAGGATTTGGAGATTCATCAACCACTTCGGCGTCAACATTTTCCATTATAATTTCATTAATGTTGTCGCGCAACGCATCCTCCACCATATCCCTATAGGGATTGTCAGACCTCTCCTCAACGGGAAAATTTTCACCATGGCACACCCAATCATAATAGTCATCGCAAAAGCCCCAAAGCCCTAGGTGTTTTCGTACTTCTTGTTCGACTAAAAATTTGCGATTTCTACACTTTACACATGGGCACCTAATTTCCTTACATCTACCGTAATCTTCTTGATTCTTAACATAATTAATGAATTCATTAACGCCCATTACAAACTCCTGCCTTAATTTTTTATTACAATCCAATCTTTCATACATCCATGCCCGTTGTACTCTTTTCATGTCAAATCTACATACACGTTTATAATTATTATTATCGACTTAAATAAATATTCAAAACAATAACAACAAGAACTAAAAGTTTACTAATAGCAACAATAACAACAATAACTACTAATACACAACATCCTATTACACAAACAAACAACAAACAACAAACAACAAACAACAAACAACAAACAACAAACTCCAACCTCCAACCTCCAACCTCAACCTCAACCTCAACAACAACCAACAACAACAACAACAACAACAACATCTTCCACCTGCAAAAAAAAATAATAATATTCGAGTTCATGGGGTCCTTATCTCTCCAACCTAAACCCATCTTTGAATCTTTCATACCATTAGTAAATACTAATCATTTAATTAATTGTTATGAGACGAAAATTCGGCAGCAATTCCCTACAGTTCTCCAAATACACAATGTTGAATGACTTGTCACTCTCCATATGTATTCAGAGAACATTAAAGGAACTGTCAACCAAACTTAATCGTCAAATAACAATTAAAAAAATTATTAGTATTTACCACCTAAATGGCATTAAAGATTCAAAGACTGTCCCAAAACGGGGACTATTCAAGAATTACACCTAATGTATAACTCTTGAATGGGTACTAAGTCTACCATATATGAACAAAAAAAAATAAACACAATTAAACTTAAACAAAATAACGCAAACATAAAAACTTGGACTTATCTACTTAATAATAACTAAACTTAGTTCAAAACAAAAAACTAACATAAATCAATATAACTTATACTTACTAATAATTATAATCAAACTAATTAATTTAATATAAACTTAAACTTAAACTTAATAATAATTAAACTAATGAGGGGTGGTCCGGTGGGTGGCAGTGGGTGGTCCGGCCAGGGGCAGGGGAAAGGGGAAAGGGAAGGGGAAAGGGCGGACAAGGGAAGGGGAAAAGGAGGGGGGTGGTCCGGTGGGTGGCAGTGGGGTCCGGCCAGGGGCAGGGGAAAGGGGAAGGGGAAAGGGCGGACAAGGGAAGGGGAAAAGGAGGGGGGTGGTCCGGTGGGTGATTCGGTGGGTGGCCGGAGGGAACAAAACACATGAAAACATAAATAAGAGAAGAAAGAGAGAAAGACCTGAGAGAGAGGAAGGAAGAATTTAGTGGGTCGTCGTGGTGGTCTTTGTGGTGGCCGTCGTCGTTGTTGTTGTCGTCGTCGTCGCCGTCGTCAATTTGGGGATTTAGGTTTAATAGAAATGATTTCGGTAAAGGGGAAGAGACGCGAGTTCAGTCATTTAAAAGAGTCTGCGACGGAATTTCCGTCGCAAGTCCGTCGCAGAAATAAAGCACGTGTCAGTCAATTATTTACCTCTGCGACGGACTATTCGTCGCAAGTCCGTCGCTAAATAAGATATTGCCACGGATATTCCGTAGCAGAAAAAACACGTGTCGCCTTCCTTTGGTCAATTTGTCAGTCAAATATTTACCCCTGCGACGGACGATCCGTCGCAAGTCTGTCGCAGTATCTTATTTAGCGAGGGATAATCCGTCGCAATTCCGCCGCATAATTTCGCGCCATGTGAAAAGTTGGGCGCCATATGTGAAAATGAACTGCGACGGAATATCCGTCGCAAAACCGTCGCAACTAGTAATCCCCGTCGCAAAATCCGTCGCAAGTATGTTTTTGCTACGGATTATATATCCGTCTCAAAATTTCCGTCGCTAATACACTATATTCTTGTAGTGATAGAATGAAAGCCGCTCAAGACAGACAAAAATCTTATGCCGATATCCGAAGAAGACCGTTGGAATTTGAAGTTGGAGATAAAGTGTTCTTGAAAGTATATCCGATGAAGGGTGTTTAAAGGTTTGGTGTAAAGAATAAATTGAGCCCGAAATACATTGGACCCTTTGATATTGTGAAAAAGATTGGTGTCGTAGCTTACAAGTTGGACTTGCCCCCGAATTTCGCTAAAGTTCATGATGTATTCCATGCTTCTCAATTGAGGAAGTACATTAGTGATCCAAGCCATGTCTTTCAAGCTGAAATGCCCGAGCTAGAACCTAATCTGCCCTTTGAAGAGAAGCCAATCCGCATTCTAGATCGCAAGGATAAGAAGTTGAGAAGTAAAGTGATGCCCATAGTGAAAATTTTGTGGAGATGTGCTAATATTGAAGAAGAGACGTGGGAAACGGAAGCTTCTATGCGAAATAAATATCCAACCATATTCGATTAAGGTATCTTTCGTTCGCTCAAATTTCGAGGGTGAAGCTTTTTAAAAAGTGGGGTGATTGTAACACCCGCAAATGTACCCTATTTTTATAGTAAAAATAATATACGGATACTTTTCAGCGAAATTTAGTTTTAGTTTAGAATTAAATTTCCGTGTCTAATTTAGAATTTCCGAGTTCGTTTTCGGACTTTACGCGAGATTCCGAGTAAGTTACGTCTTAAGGCGCTTATGGGCTTTTCCCCATGTTTTTCCACTTACTCCCTCATACTCTCCTTTAAACCCTAACTACCTCACAACTCATTCTTCTTCTTCACCAAGTAACCACCCAAAAACCTAACTCCATTCTTGATCAAGCTAAAGATCATTACTACACCTTCATTACTCACTCAAATTCACTAAAATTCGTCTTAGTCTTTACCTCTCATCGTCCTCTATCTTAATTGGTAATAAAATTACCGTCTTTCTCGCGTTTCAATTTATCCGTCTTTTTCAAAGGTGAATTATATTCATCTTTTATTGTCTAATTGTAGGTGGTGACCTCCAAGACCTCGACAAAGACTACTACTTGATAGAAGAGGACCTCAACGAGGATTGAAGCACAAAAAGGTAACGGTGAAGGGTTACTCGATATCATAACGTGTTTCTAATGTGTTTTCTATATTAGTAATCGTATTTAGAATAGGATTAGTAATCAAAGGAATTGTGTTGTTGATGATAGTTGTTGTTAGTTGATATATAATAATGAGAATTGATGATTGATGATGATAGTTGAAGTTTGTTAATATTCATGGGTGTTAAAGAGATGATTTTCTTGCATATAACGTCCCGACCGACCGACAGCCGGTCAGCTGACTGGCTGGGAAGTGGCTGACGTTTGATGGTTTATTACGTGAAAATTTGGTATGCTTTAAGTCTCAGCCGGCCGACCGGCTGAGACACACCTTATTTCTTCCTTCATTTTCTCGTATGATATTGGATCCAGTCGGGTAGCCGGCAGCCGGTCCCTTTGACCGGCTGGATCATGCTGATGTTTCATTGGTTTTTCAAGTGTGACATTGGTGCCAGCCGGGTAGCCGGCAGCCGGTCCCCTTGACCGGCTGGCACATGCTGACTTTCTATTTACTTTTCTTTCTTAAATCTTAATTTATAATAGTTCACATGGTTCGTTTATCGTATAAATTTACCTAATGACTTTAAATATTAATGTTTCGAATCTATGATATTCCATTCGCTTGTATCGCATGTTTTGTGACTGTTTTTGATATGTCCCACTTTGATTCGGTTTTTGATAAGTGAATATTTGAATGATTTTAACCCCCAATTTAGCTCGGTTTTGTATGTCATTTGTGCTTTGTTAAGCCATTTTATGAGCTAATATCGTCTTCTAGGCGAATTCCTATGTTCTAACCTATTTTGTAGGGAAAGTGACGTTTCTACGCCCTTTTTCTATATTCCCGAGCATTTGCCTAGAACCCGACGATTTGAAGAAGCAAGCTTGACCAAGTGAAAGGCATTTCAAGGAAGTTCACTAATTCAAAAGAGAGAAGAAGTAAAGACGATGTCGCAGTTGTCGGAAGATCAACCAGTTAGGCAAAGAATTCATCGCTTTACATCAAACCCTATCAACAAACCCGACTCAAGAGGTCAAGGGGGATGATGGAAGTCAAGTCATATGCAAGGGGAGATGAAACGAGAGTCAAAGCTTCTAGAACGCAACTTACCCGATTGGGTAAGTGTGTACCCGATCGGGTATCCTTGCTGCTTCGAGCAAATTGCTTCAACTTTCTCCTTTTGTCCTATATGTTCAATGCTCGACCCCTTCCCCACGAAACCCTAATGCTATATAAAGGATGCTCCAGCCACTCTTCTCAACACAATTTACATCCTCTTTACAATAATCTCTTCTCTTCTTACATTTTCTCTTTAGATTAGGAGGAAGGGAGAACTAGTCTCTCTTCTCTCATTTTCTTCTTCTTTTTCATCTTTATTTCTTAGATTATTTCTGTCCTTTCTACATCAAAGCCTTAGTTTAGATCAATAAGAATTTCAATCTTTTTAATCTACTATGTTGGGTTCAAGTGTTGTAATTCAAGGAACGATTATTCTATGCAAGGGATTTCTATTATTGTTATCACTTTCGATGTTGATCGTCACCTAGGGATTTCTATTTTAGCCTTTTTTTAATGTCTTTATGTTTTCTATTTTGATTGTTATTTTATATCCTTGTTATCTTAGACTCATTTTAGTACCGTTATAATCGTCATTTCATTTCATTAGATTATCAATTTAGCGTCGTTATTATCGCCACATAGAGAGTCTTAAAATATTGTCAAAATCAACTAAACATGTCTATCCTAGTTTTCATTGTTAATATCATCTTAGATTTAGATATCGTCATGAGTGAGTAGTCACCTTTCTAGGGTGTAGGGTAGCCATGTTAGATTGATTAAAAGATGAAAATTGGATAAAGAAATTGTGCCTTTAAAACGTTGTGTCTATGCATGTTTGGATTGTAACGATAGCTAACGATTTCTGGCCGAAAATCATTGACTAAAATGGAATTCTTTTCCAAGGTAGAGATACGTGAATTGAATAGATAAAACATGACATGTTGGATTAAGACCTAGTAAATTGCCTAAAAGCCTGCTAGACCATCTGATCTATGATTGTAATGAACACATCATTCTTACGAACTCACAATGAATTATTTGCATGTTCCATATGCAATTGCACCAATATGTTAATCTACATGTGTGAACCTACTTCCCTAGATGTTTTTCATCATTGTTAGTTCATCACTTGCTTTATTGTTTTCATTTCCATTTGCTTTTATTTCGTTTTCATTTATGCCTTGTAGTAGTTTAGAAACTTAATTCCCAAAACCGAGATACTAATTAGATAAGACCCTATTGCGAGACATTTCATATTCTATAGGAAACACCATCTCCCTGAGGATCGACCCCTACTTCCCTAATTACATTAATTTGTTATTAGCCTAGTCTGGGTAATTTATCTTTGTATCGGGCTCGCGACAAGCACGATCAGTTTTTACAAATGTTATGGTTTGAGCACTAATTTTTATGTGCTTTGTACTCTCATTCCCCCGGCTACCTCCACATTCGTAAGGATGGAATGTCGGAACGAGGAGAGTATCCTTACTGCTTAATTGCATGTGTTAGTGGGCATATGACAACGCTGTTGGGAGGCGAACGCTATGCGTTGATCGACCCGGCCATCAAATGTTGTATACATGCGAGGTGGTGTTATTGCATATAGCATACTGCTTGTTTTGATGTTTCTGCTCTTTTCCGCCTCTTTCGTGAAGGTTGACCGAATTTGGGGTACTCGGCGTCTATGTTTGACCGAGTCTTGGATGCGAAATGTCATCGCATGTCGAATCGCAAAATGTTATTCCGAGAGTCTGGCCAGGTTTAGAATAGGACCGTATTATTATTGTCGTCCTACCGGGAGGAAATTAGTCTCATATACGAAATGTTGAATCGTGTATGCGTTCAGGGAAATGTCATCCCGTCGATGAGATTTTAATCATACTTGCCATGTACACTGTTTTACATCTTTTTGCGTCTGCTGTAACAACCCGAAAAGTACCCAATTTTTCTAGTAAAAATATTTACTAACACTTTTCAGCAGACTTAAGTTTTTAAAATAGAATTTATTGTTTCGAGTCATATTTTGAAATTCCGAGTTCGTATTTGGAATTTTTGAGAGATTCCATGGGAATTCCGTTTTTAAGTCAACTTTGACTTTCGTTGACTTTTTCCCGACTCGCCTTGTAATTTGAAGACCGAAATTTTATTTAAAAAAATAATATTTTTAATTTATTTTTATTAAGATTTATTGGGATTTATGAAAATTTAATATAATTATTTTGAATTTATTTGGAATTAAAGAATAACTTTTACGGTTTTAACCCGAACGTCATTTAACTATTCCCGAGTCGACTTAAATCCCGAAACAAAACCCGAAACCCGACTTTGGCATGAGTCACACGCCCATGTCATCTTTTTTTTCCACTCACAATTAGATATTTAATTGTTTTGATTAAACTAATAATAATATCTAGATATTTATTAACTTTATCGATCCGTCAACGGAAATTACGCAAATCGTTTACAAAACAGACCCGACTATCACCATTTCACACGGCACTCTCACCCTCTCTTAGGTCTTGATATTTTCATTTCTTTTGATTACAATAACATAATATCTTGATAATTGATTTAATTAACTTAATATTTAATCAATTACCGTAATATAATTATAAAATCCGAGTCAATTCCGTAACAACAATTTCAAAACCCGACTCGTTATTTCTTCTATAACTACACGGCTCACTCACCACATTACTCACTAACAACTTTTCATTTTACAATAAATCAAATTAAGATCTAATTATCACTTTCTTTAATCGTTCTTCATCGTTCTTGAGCGTTCTTCATCCGTTCTTCGTCGTTCTTGAGCAAAATCATCATAAAACCTTCATTTCTTAATTAAATCCGTCCTAACTTATATTTATAGAATCTCCTCTTCGCTCTCCATCTTCAAGTACGGTTTAATTTCAAATCCGACAAAATCGTTTTCAAATTTAATTATGGAAAATCAAGTTTAAATTCTAATCATGTTTTTCTTGTCATTTCTTATAGGGGAAGATTTTGAAGACGAGTTTGGTGACTCGTATATTTTGGGTGAAGATTAGTAGACGGGTTTCTTTACTTCTTATTTTGGTGCTACTTGATTTTGCTAGCTAAGGTAACGATTCCGAGTTACTCGACGATTTAATGTTACATAGCTTTTGTTTCTTTTGTTTTTGGTTCATCTTTGGTTTTTAGTCATGTTATTATGATTTATGGATTTTTAGTAGTAACATGATAAGTAGTATGATTTTTGTGTTGTATGGAATTTTTAATATGTTTAGTGTTCTTGATGAATTTGGATGATTTTTCATAATAATGATTTTTGTATGAATGATGGTTGGATTGGTTGTTAAAATGGATGTTGTAAATTAAAAATCATGTTGAAATAAATTGGGGTTGTTGTTTTGGTGGTGCCGAAATGGGTGGCTGGAAACCGGACCCAAACCAGCCGGTTCAGGCCGGTTCAGGCCCGGTCCAGACCGGTCTGGGTTGGTCCATGGTGGGTCCGGGTTTGTGTCTTTGAGTTGTGTCGATACTTGATTGTTATATTGTTGTTTTGACGGGTTTTAAATATGTTAAAGCATGCGGGAATTATTAAGAAACGGTTTTAATAAAGTCCATCAAAACAGCCCAAATTAGCCAAATCAGCCCGTGGGCCCAGTCCAGGCCCATGTTGAATCCGGCCCAAATCAGCCCGTGGGTCCCCTTGTTGGACTTGTGACGGTTTTTGAGTTTAATGTTAATTTATCGTGTTTTGTAACATTTAACAAGTGGGAAATTTTAATAAGTAAATTATTTAAATTAAAAGTGTTTTTCATAAAATTATTATTTCTCACATGTTAGAAATTATAATACGAGATCGTAGTTTAATTTGATATCCTTTAAGTCAAACGGGTTTTGGTATGGTATATTAATTCACATGTTAGAAGTTTAATAAAATAGCATGTAATGAATATGATGATTTTTATGTTCAAGTCTATGTGGTAAAGACTCTGTTTGTAGCCGGTTTGACCAAACGGGTTTGGTCAAATTAAGATCTAGTCAGCCCCGTTTTGACTGATGACCCGTCGCGGGACTCGGGTCGGGGATTTGTCTTCAAGTAAGGTTGTATTTAATTAATGATTTAGCCTTAGTAGATAGGAGGCGATATGATATTTGATTATGATTTATATGGAATTAGTCACATGATAGGATGTTTTTCCCGTGACTGTTTAATTGTATGATATATGTTGTGTTGACTAAGTACCCATAGAGAATTATGAGTATATGGCGTCTTGACCATTCTAATTCTAAATGAGTATCTTGGACCATGACATTGATAGGTCCGTACTGTCTTTAACGAGTATATAGTTCGCCGCTTGATAGCTTTTGTGTCTCGGCCTGGGGGGCTTATCTCCAAGTCGGGGCATGGCATCCTAAGAGTTCCGCTTTGGGAAGGGAGCCAGCTTAAGTACTAGCCATCTCTGCTTAGGGGGGTCGCCTAGTAGAGTTTCTCATAGACGGTTATGTCATGGGACGGGGAATGGAATAGCTGTTGTCGCTAGGTCTGATCAGTCTAGGACTAGGATGTTTTCCTACCTTGTGGTATAGCCTCGAGTTACAGAAGTCGCCTATTGACTGCACTAGGAACTTATGCCTGTTTGTAGACGTATTGGTCTTTCATGTTTGTATGATTCTATGAGTTCTAGAAGGTGAGATGCAAGCCGGCTAGGATTGATAGAGTTTGGATTACCGATTGTTAACTGATTCACATGATTACGTGTTGATTAGGGTTTGAGTGTATCACGGCCATGTTTCAAAGAGGAACCTCTGAGCTAGCATACCAGCTTCCCTACCTCGAGTTATAGTTTATTATCGGTTTCACATGATAGCTTTCACATGCTAGGTTATTTGTTAGTTATCTGTTTCATACATGAAAAGCATATCATATATGTTTAAGTTTTGTATTTTCCATATACATTGCTTTTATGTTATTCATGTTTCATTAAACTCGACATTTCGTGGCTGGGAGGACTCGGAGTTACTCCCCACTGACTGTGGCTTCCGTGTTTATATTTAAGGCGGTCGAACAGGTGGTGATGCATATTTGGGGTACATTGACGAGCTAGCGAGCGAAGTATTTACCTTGGACCTATATTCGGTTCTTAGATTGTATATTATTATACACTCTTTCATTTCCGTATTTATACGGGAGATATGTCTCCCGTCTTGTATATTTCTTTTGTATAATATTATTTCCGTTTTGTAATGAACCCTTTTTATTTATGACACCTTCGTTATGTATTCTCATATTTTATTTAGTTAAATTATTTTTTTTTCTTTCCGCAAATTTGAGGGTGTCACAGTTGGTATCAGAGCTATTTTGCTCCTGACGCACGTTTGTGTACCCTTGCATAAATAACTTGACCTTAGTAAAATAATAAACCGTGAGATAGAAGGGTAAGATGGGTAGATTAGGATTTATGTTGTAGTCTCTTTGTTCTTGCTAAATGATAAGTACTAATCTGTGTTTTTCTTTTGCAAGATGCCTCCGAGAATTGACAACACGATCTTAGCAGCTCTCACCGTTATTATCCAAAACCAGCAAAATCAGCAAAACCAACAGGCAAATCCGATTCCTAATGCTATTCCCGACCGTGAGAGACACGGAAGTTGTTCATGGGTTGCTTCTCAACTATCTAGGAGCCAAGCCAAAACCTACGGTGGTGAGGTAGATCCCATTCAGCTTTCGGGGTGGTTACGTGAGATGGAGAAGAATTTTTCTCTGTATGATGTCCTTGAAGAGGATAAGGTCCGTCTAGCTTCCCACTTTTTAGTGAAGGAAGCGGATCATGGTGGACTCTTTCTGGTCCTACTGCTAAGTTGGAGCCTAATTTCGGGTGGACTCGATTCCGTGAACTATTGGAGGCGAGGTTTTACCCGGATGAGTTGAGGCAACAGAAGTTGAAAGAGTTCATTGATTTTAAACAGGGAGTTCTTTCGGTTCAAGAGTTCACAAGCAAGTTTAATGAGTTGGCTCATTATGCCACTCGAATTATTTCGAGGGAGGAAGACAAAGCCTTCTTTTACCTAGGGAAGCTTTCTCCCCAGGTGAAAGGAAAGATTAGTAGGGGTTCTACTTCTTTCGTCTCTATTTACAATGATGCTTTATGGGCGGAGAGTTCTATTCGGGAGATTGCCGAAGAGGCTCGTACTTCTTATATTGCTCCTAATTCTTATGGGAAGAGACCTTTATATCCTTCTTCCCGACCTTCCTTTTCTCCCTCTTTTCCAAACAAGAGGAGAAACTTTCAGAGTGGACAAACAGCTCCGACAAACCGTCCATTCTTCCCGAGCACCAACAACGATCTTAAGGGTCGTGTCTGCTTTCGGTGTAAGATGCCTATGCATCCGGGTGTTGGCTGTTTCAACAAGCCACTTGTATGCTTTAACTGTCAGAAGCCGGGACACAGGTATAATGAGTGTCCTGATAAGAAGAAGACGGTTTCTACACCGGTTATTTCTGGGAGACCTAAGGGTCGGATTTTTATCATGAGCAGAGCTGAGGCCGATGCTCAACCTGACATAGTGACGGGTATGTTCTCGATTTATGAATTACCGTGTCTAATTTTATTTGATACGGGAGCTTCTTTATCTTTTATTTCTTTGAGGTTATCCGATAAATTACCTATCAAAGCTTCAGTCGGAGAAAGTACTCCTATATCGTTACCGTCCGGAGATGTATTTTCTTGCTCTTATCTTCATTCGGACATCCCAATATCGATAAATGGATCTATTTTTCCGGCTAATCTTCTTCGGTTTCCTCTTGAAGAGTTTGATATTATTCTGGGTATAGATTGGTTATCCACTTATCATGCTCGATTCGAGTGCCGTGATCAAAAGATTATTCTTAAAAGTCCTTTGGGTGCTCGTATATCTTATCAAAGAGTTAGAAAGCAAGCTAGTGTGAAGTTAATCTCAGCTATGAAAATGATGAGTGTTTTGAAGAAGGGTCATCAAGCATTTCTATGTGTAGTGACTACTTCTGAATCTTCTCTTCCTTCTTTGGAGGATGTTCCTATTGTTTGTGAATATCCAGATATTTTTCCCGATAAATTACCCGGGATTGCTCCTGAAAGAGATGTTGAATTTTCCATTGATCTAGTTCCTGGAACTGGACCAATTGCTAAAGCTCCTTATCGAATGGCTCCTTCCGAATTGAAGGAGTTGAGAATTCAACTTGATGATTTGATTGAGAAAGGCTTTATTAGGCCTAGTGCTTTTCCTTGGGGTGCTCCGGTGCTCTTTGTCAAAAAGAAAGACGGTTCTATGCGAATGTGCATTGATCATCGTGAGTTGAACCGTGTCACCATCAAAAACAAATATCCTCTTCCTCGTATTAATGATCTCTTTGACAGTTACGGGGTGCTTCTACTTTTTCAAAAATTGATCTTAGATCGGGTTATCATCAAATTCCCGTTCGTGAAGAGGATATTCCCAAAACTGCTTTCAGCTCGAGGTATGGTCATTTCGAATTCAATGTGATGCCATTCGGTTTGACTAACGCTCCCGCAATATTCATGGATCAGATGAATCGTACCTTCAGGGAGTACCTCGATAAATGTGTGGTGGTATTTATTGATGATATTTTGATCTTTTCTAAATCTAAAGAAGAACATGCCGATCACCTCCGAACCATTTTGGGTGTTCTTCGACGCCAAAAGTGGTATGCTAAGTTCTCCAAATGTGAATTCTGGTTGCCCGAGGTATCTTTCCTTGGTCATGTCATTTCAAAAGAAGGTGTTATGGTCGATCCAACTAAAATTGAGGCTGTGGTAGAATGGAAGAGTCCGAGAAATGTGTCCGAGATTCGGAGTTTCCTTGGTTTAGCGGGTTATTATCGTCGGTTTGTGAAAGATTTCTCCAAATTAGCAAGACCGATGACTCAATTGCTAAAGAAGGAAGCAAAGTATATCTGGACCGATGAATGTGAAATTGCCCTTCCTTAGAAATTTAAAGAAGAGATTGACCTACCCCGCACCGGTTTTAAACTTTACCAGATAGAAGCTTATTATGATTTATATTGGTGATGCTTCAATCTGGGTTGGGAATGTGTGTCTTGATGGCAGAAATAGAAAAGTTCATTGCCTATGCTTCTCGCAACTTCCGGGTTCATGAGTGAATTACCCGACTCATTGATCTTGAGTTAGAAGCTGTAGTACCTGCATTGAAAACCTTGGAGACATTATCACTTTATTGGAGTTCCATTGTAAATTTACACCGATCATAAGAGCTTTGATGTTGCATTTTTACTCAGAAAGCGTTGAACATGAGGCAGAGAAGATGGTTAGATTTAGTGAATGATTATGATGCTGAGTTGATTTATCATGAGGGAAAAGCAAATGTTGTGGCAGATGCTTTGAGTAGAAAGACCAGTCATTCATTAAATGCTCTTAGTACTTTACCCGATGAACTAGTAACAGAATTTCAGAAGCTTCAGATACAGTTTGTTGGGAAAGAGTTTGATTATCTTGGTGCTTTGGCCGCGGAACCTGATTTTTTTCGAGAGATTCGTGCTTGTTTACCGGAGGATGCTACTTTTATCGCCATACGAGCAAAAATATTACTTGGGCAAGCTAAGGATTGTGTGGTGGATAATGAGGGCTACCTTCGTTACCATGGTAGAATGTATGTTCCGAGGAGTGCCGAGTTGAGAAAGAGAATACTTGATGAAGCTCACCTTTCTCCTTATTCTATTCATCCGGGTGGTGACAAAATGTATAAAGATTTGAGACCACAGTTTTGGTGGCCTAGGATGAAGATTGAAGTAAAGGGGTATGTTAGTAAATGTCTTACTTGTCAGAAGGTGAAGATCGAACATCAAAGACCCGGAGGTTTGCTGCAACCTTTGGAGATTCCTCTTTGGAAATGGGAGTCTATTTCTATGGACTTCGTGATGGCTTTACCTAGTACTTCTAGTGGAAAGAATGCCATCTGGGTTATTGTGGATCGTCTAACCAAGTGTGCCAGATTCGTGCCTATCAAAGAAACTTGGAGTATAGATGTCTTAGCTGGTGCCTATGTGAAAGAGATAGTTCGCTACCATGGAGTTCCTAAAGATATAGTTTCAGATCGTGATCCGAGATTCTGTTCTCGATTCTGGACAGCCTTACAAGAAGCCATGGGTAGTAAATTGTTGATGAGCACAGCTTTTCATGCCGCTACTGATGGTCAAACTGAGAGAGCGATCCAAACTTTGGAAGATCTTCTCCGAGCTTGTGCTTTAGACTTTCATGTTTCTTGGGAGAAGTGTTTGCCTTTGGTGGAATTTTCTTATAACAACAGTTATCATGCTTCTATAAAGATGTCACCATACGAGGCTTTATACGGTAGGAAATGCCGTAGTCCTGTTTGTTGGGATCAAGTCCAGGATGATCATATGTTGAGTCCCGACATAGTGACTGAAACGATTGATCAAGTTCAAGTCATTCGAGAGCGAATGAAAGCCGCTCAAGATAGAACAGAAATCTTATGCCGATGATCCGTCCGTCGACCACGTGAATTTGAGTTGGGGAATGAATCGGGTTTTCCTTAAAGTGTCACAAGGAAAGGAGTGAAACGGTTTGGGAGTGAAAGGGAAGTTGAGTCCTAAATATATTGGACAGTTTCGTGTGCTTCAAAGAGTTGGTCCTGTTGCTTATCGTCTGGAATTGCCTCCGAACTTGAGCAAAGTTCATGATGTGTTCCATGTTTCGCAATTGAAGAAGTATATCAGTGATCCGAGTATATATTCAAGAAGAAGTGTTGGACTTGGAACCTAATTTGGCTTTGGAAGAAAGGCCGATTCGTATACTTGAAGGGCTAACAAACAACTCCGAAACAAGGTGGTACCCTTGGTTCGTATCCTTTGGCGTTGTGGAAACGTCGAATCAGAAACTTGGGAACCCGAAGCTAAAATATTAGCTAAATATCCCGAGCTCTTTGCTTGAGGTAAATCTCCTTCTTCCTTTCCTATTTCTATTCGATATATTCTTCCGCATATTCCGTTCCTTCTATCGATTATCATTTCTCTTAGATAGATTACTATAAGCTTTAGTTAGAAATTTTAGGCGTAGATAATAGAGTAATTACTTTTACTACGAAATTTTTGAACTAAAAGCTTTTGGAAATGGTTTATGATTTCAAGTATTTTACCGTCAATGAGTGTTGAGACTTGTTATTGGAGACGTTCGATAACTAGTTTTCCCATTTATTGATGCGAAAATGTATCTTTTAAAGTCTTTGACTTGGACGATGAGATTCTTGACTGCAGACGAGAATCTTCCGCCCCATGGATAAGACCCTATATTTTCATTACAATTATATTTGTAAAAGATTTGAAATAGACCTACATATATGTTACGTTCCTTCTTCTAAGTTTCGAGGACGAAACTTTTTAAAAGGAGGGGTGATTGTAACAACCCGAAAAGTACCCAATTTTTCTAGTAAAATATCTTACGGATACTTTTCAGCAAACTTAAGTTTTAAAATAGAATTTATTGTTTCAAGTCGAATTTGGAAATTCCGAGTTCGTATTTGGAATTTCTGGAGATTCCAGGGAATCCCGTTTTTAAGTCAACTTTGACTTTCGTTGACTTTTTCCGACTCGCCTTGTAATTTTGAAGACCGAAATTTTATTTAAAAAAATAATATTTTTAATTTATTTTTATTAAGATTATTGGGATTTATGAAAATTTAATATAATTATTTTGAATTTATTTGGAATTAAAGAATAACTTTTACGGTTTTAACCCGAACGTCATTTAACTATTCCCGAGTCATCTAAAATCCCGAAACAAACCCGAAACCCGACTTTGGCATGAGTCACCCGCCCATGTCATCCTTTTCCACTCACTTTTGGATATTTTCATTATTTTGATTAATCTAATAATAATATCTTAGATATTTATTACTTTATCGATCCGTCAACGAAAATTACGCAAATCGTTTACAAAACAGACCCGACAATCACTAAACCACACGGCTCTCCTACCCTCTAATAGGGCTTGATATTTTCATTTCTTTTGATTAATATAACATAATATCTTGATATTTAATTTAATTAACTTAATATCTAATTAATTACCGTAATTGATACAAGATCATGTGGTGACACCAATATAGAAAATACAAATGTCGTCATAAACATGGAAGATGGCGTAAGCGTTGCGAAACAAGATATAGGCATGATACACCAAGGTTCGCTGAAATCAAGAATTGTACTACAAATAGCATACACAAGAAACGACTTTGGTGACGGTCATGAACATGCCTAAAACGGCTAACTCGTACGCATCTTGAGCTGATTTGGATGAATAAGACGAATAAAAAAATCAGCACTTAGTTATTCTCATATTGTAATATTTTAATAATATAATTAGGGTCTATGTTGTAATCATTAGGCTACTTTGTAGGCCTTGGAGTACAAGTAAAAACCTAGGGTCTAGAGTGTCATCATTAGCCTAGGCTTTACAGGGTAATGATCAGTCTAAGTAGTAGGCCTTGGAGTGCAAGGTTAATTTTGTGATGTAAGCGCCGATGTTACGCGCCTTGGAGACCAAGGTATGCTCTCCTATAAAAGGAGACTACTTCTCCTTGGCAAACCACACTTGAAAAATCATCAATCAAAATTTGAGTATCTCTCAAAGTTTTCTCTTGTGAGCTGCATTTTAATTTGTAGTTCGAGTTGAAATTCCGGTTGTGAATCGGGTTCAAAGTTTAGACTTGGGTGAGGTAATCCAAGGGCTAAATACTTATCAATCTTACCTTACTTCTAATTCACTATTCCCGGTTACTATTCACAGCACACACAAAAAAAAACTTTTTTTCTGTTACTATTCACGTGAACAGTACACGGGTACTATTTACATACAAAATATTAACCGTATCATTTGGCATCAGAGCGTAGGTTTTGATTCTTTTGTAATACAAAATAATGAATCCCAATCAAGATCAAGGCGGAATTGTTCAACCAAATTCCGACGAAAAAATTGAAGAATTATCGCGACAAGTTCAATCAATGATGGAGCAAATGCAATTTCAATCTGAGCAATTGCGTCAACTTCAACAACAACCACGCCCACAACCCCGACCTGCATTCCGTCCCCAAGACCATCCACAACGATTCATCGATGAATTTAAAGTAACTGAACTTCCAGAATTCGATGGCGGTACTGATCCGGAAAGTTATTTGGAGTGGGAACGCAAGATGGAGAGTCTATTCGAGTTCAAAGAGGTCATCGATGAAAAAAAATTCAAATATGCTATTCTTAGACTTACCAAAAATGCGTCTCTTTGGTACGAAAATCTAAGGGCATCAAGGACACGAGAAGGTAAGGAACGAATTGCTTCATGGGAGATTTTGAAACGTAAGTTACGAAAGAGGTATGTCCCCAAAAACTACAAGCAAGACTTGTATCGTAAGATTTCTGAACTTACGCAAGGGATTTGGGACGTTGCTACTTACATTTCCGAGTTTGAGAAACTAACTTTGATGTGTGATGTGTTCGAGTTGGAAGAACAAAAAATGGCTAGGTTCATTCGTGGTCTAAATCGAAATATTGCTAACACGGTGGATTTGCAGTTCTACAATACTTTTGATGAACTTTGCAATCTAGCTATGAAGGTGGAAAAGCAACAGAAGGCCAACCGAACTAGTTCAAACACTACAAAAGTTACAAGTTGGTCAAAGTCTGACGGTTATCCAAAACCCGTTGGGTCAACTTCATACGCCTCCAGTTCTGCCCATGGTACTATAAACAAAGTTCTCGCACCACCAAGGCTAGATGGAGCCTTGAACAAACCAAAGGAGCGGGATTTAAGCAAGGTTCGTTGTTTCAAGTGCCAAGGCTTTGGTCACTTCCAAAACGAATGTCCAAACAAGAGGATAGTGACTTTAAGAGAAGCTATTGATGTTCGAGAGAAACTCGAAGAACAAGCACTTGAAGAACATGAAAACTTTGTTGAGGAAGAAGAAGAGATGTCCGAAGAAGGAGATGTTTTTAAAGCTCCAACAAGAACCGAATCCTTGGTCTTAAGGCGATCTTTACATGCCAAAATAGATCCCTTGGTGAATGAGCAACGTGACCAAATCTTCCACACCAAATGTCTTGTTCGAGACAAATGGTGTAATGTCATAATTGATGGTGGAAGTTGCACCAACGTGGCCTCAAGTGAAATGGTGAAAAAGTTAGCATTGGCAACCACACCCCACCCAAAGCCATACCAATTGCATTGGCTTGATGATGGGAGTTCCATAAAGGTCAATCAACAAACCAAAGTAATTTTTATAATGGGTCCATATCAGGATGAGATGGTGTGCGATGTTGTGCCCATGGATGCTTGCCACGTCCTCCTAGGACGACCATGGCAGTTTGATCGAGATGTCACTCACAAAGGGCGCACTAATGATTATATATTATTCATTAATGGAAAGAAGATTATTTTGAAGCCAATGACACCCGAAGAGATACGTTCTACCTCCCTAGCTAAAGCAAAGAAGCCAAATCTTACAGTTCTTGCAAATGCTCGAGAAATGGAACAAGCCATTGAAAGGGGAGAGCGAATCTATGCACTTGTTTCCAAAGAAAGTGTCATAGGTGAGACCGAATTGAATACCACTCTCAATCCAAACGTCAAAGCGTTAATCCAAGAATATGAAGACGTGTTTCCAAACGATCTTGCAGCTGGTTTACCTCCAATTCGAGGCATAGAGCATCAAGTTGACCTTTTTCCAGGTGCACAACTACCTAAAAAGGCGGCATATCGATGCAATCTGGAGGCAACTAAAGAGCTACAAAGGCAAATTGATGAGTTAATGGAAAAGGGCTATGTTCGTGAAAGCATGAGTCCGTGTGCTGTACCCGCACTATTAGTGCCAAAGAAGGATGGATCATGGAGGATGTGCATTGATAGTCGAGCCGTTAACAACATCACTATCAAGTATCGCTTCCCAATTCCACGCCTAGATGACATGCTAGATGAATTACATGGCTCTATGGTGTTTTCAAAGATTGATTTAAGGAGTGGATACCACCAAATTCGAATGAGAGAAGGAGATGAATGGCAAACTGCGTTCAAGACAAAACATGGCTTATATGAATGGTTAGTGATGCCGTTCGGATTGACGAATGCACCTAGCACATTCATGCGCCTTATGAATGAAGTGTTGAAGCCATTTCTTGGTAAGTTTGTTGTTGTATACCTCGATGATATTCTAGTCTACAGCAAGAATGTGGAGGAACACCTCACTCACCTAAAGAGTGTTTTCAACGTCCTAAGAGCCCAAAAACTCTTTGGAAAATTAGAGAAGTGTACATTCTTCGTGGATCGAGTTGTGTTTCTAGGATATGTTGTATCCAAGGAAGGCGTATCCGTGGATGAATCGAAAGTTGAAGCAATGAAGTCATGGCCTATTCCCACTACTATCACTGAGGTTAGATCATTTCATGGGTTAGCTTCATTTTATCGACGATTTATTCACAATTTTAGTACCATTATGAGTCCGATAACAGAGTGCTTAAAGAAAGGAGCATTTGTATGGACGCCACAAGCACAACAAGCTTTTGAAGCCATTAAGGTGAAGCTTTGCCAAGCACCAATTCTTGCGTTGCCTGACTTCTCCCAACCATTTGAAGTAGAATGTGATGCAAGCGGAGTTGGTATAGGAGTTGTCCTCATCCAAGGAAAACGCCCCATAGCATACTTTTCCGAAAAGCTTGGTGGAGCACGGAAGAATTATTCTACTTATGATAAGGAGTTCTACGCCATAGTACGAGCTCTTGATCACTGGAGTCATTATTTGCGGCCAAATCACTTTATACTTCATTTTGATCATGAAGCATTGAAGTATATTAATGGCCAACAAAAACTCAATGCTCGACATGCAAAATGGGTGGAATTCTTACAATCATTTCATTTCTCATCAAGGTACAAAGATGGAAAAAGTAATGTGGTAGCCGATGCCCTCTCTAGGCGTTATTCCTTAATTACAACACTCGAAACAAAGCTACTTGGTTTTGAATTGATCAAAGGATATTATGACCAAGATGAATCATTTCAAGGCATCCTTCAAGCAAGCAAAAATGGAGTATTTAAGGAGTTTGTAATGAAAGATGGTTTCCTATTTAAAGGGAATCGATTGTGTGTTCCTAAGCACCCCATTAGAGAATTGTTTGTAAGAGAGGCACATGGCGGTGGAATCGCTGGGCATTTTGGTGTACAAAAGACGTTGGAAGTGTTACAAGAGCATTTCTTTTGGCCGAAGATGCAAGGCGATGTTCAAAACATAGTTAGCAAGTGCGTGACTTGTCACTTGGCTAAAAGTACTTTCCGACCAGGAGAATACAAACCATTGCCAATTCCAGAACGACCATGGGAAGATATCTCAATGGATTTTATAGTGGCTTTACCTCGCACTCAAAGAGGAAATGACGCAATCATGGTTGTCGTTGATCGATTCTCAAAGATGGCTCATTTTATTCCATGCCATAAGAACGACGATGCCCCATATGTTGCCGACTTATTTTTTAAGGAGATTGTACGCCTACATGGAATGCCTAGAACTATTGTTTCAGATCGCGATTCCAAGTTCTTAAGCTACTTTTGGAATACGCTTTGGAGAAAGGTGGGTACGAAGCTTTTGTTTAGTACCTCACATCACCCACAAACCGATGGGCAAACAGAGGTGACTAACCGAATTTTGGGTACGATATTACGTGGGTTGGTGAGCAAAACCCAAAAGGATTGGGATCACAAGCTCTCCCATGCCGAGTTTGCCTATAATCGTTCTCCGACTTTCGCTACCAAGCATTCACCATTTGAGATTGTCTACGGAATCAACCCATACTTGCCACTTGATTTGTTACCATTACCTTCTGATGAGCTCGTTCATAAAGATGCCGAATCAAAGCTCAAATCCATGATCAAGCTACACGAGCAAGTCAAGAAACGTATCGAAGTGGTTAATGAGGCATATAAGCGTAAGGCAAACAAGTATCGCAAGCCGAGGGTATTTAATGAAGGCGACTTAGTTTGGTTACACTTACGCAAGGAGAGGTTCCCACACAAACGCAAGAACAAGCTAATGCCAAAATGTGAGGGGCCGTACAAAGTCATTGCAAGGGTAAATGACAATGCTTACAAAATTGAGCTCCCCGGTGATTATGGAGTTCACGCAACCTTTAATGTTGGTGATCTTACTCCTTACATTGATGATGATGGCCTAGCAGAATTGAGGTCAATTCCTTTTCAAGAGGGAGAGGATGATACAAGATCATGTGGTGACACCAATATAGAAAATACAAATGTCGTCATAAACATGGAAGATGGCGTAAGCGTTGCGAAACAAGATATAGGCATGATACACCAAGGTTCGATGAAATCAAGAATTGTACTACAAATAGCATACACAAGAAACGACTTTGGTGACGGTCATGAACATGCCTAAAACGGCTAACTCGTACCCATCTTGAGCTGGTTTGGATGAATAAGACGAATAAAAAAATCAGCACTTAGTTATTCTCATATTGTAATATTTTAATAATATAATTAGGGTCTATGTTGTAATCATTAGGCTACTTTGTAGGCCTTGGAGTACAAGTAAAAACCTAGGGTCTAGAGTGTCATCATTAGCCTAGGCTTTATAGGGTAATGATTAGCCTAAGTAGTAGGCCTTGGAGTGCAAGGTTAATTTTGTGATGTAAGCGATGATGTCACGCGCCTTGGAAACGAAGGTATGCTCTCCTATAAAAGGAGACTACTTCTCCTTGGCAAGACACACTTGAAAAATCATCAATCAAAATTTGAGTATCTCTCAAAGTTTTCTCTTGTGAGCTGCATTTTAATTTGTAGTTCGAGTTGAATTTCCGGTTGTGAATCGGGTTCAAAGTTTAGACTTGGGTACGGTAATCCAAGGGCTAAATACTTATCAATCTTAGCTTACTTCTAATTCACTATTCCCGGTTACTATTCACAGCACACACACAAAAAAAACGTTTTTTCTGTTACTATTCACGTGAACAGTACACGGGTACTATTTACATACAAAATATTAACTTGTTTTTCGTCATTCGCTTCCGCAACCGTATCAAAACCAGTCAAAAACAACAACATAACAATTAAGTATCGACACAACTCCAAGGACATTACCCGACCAAATCCAGGACCGGAGCTGGACCGGCCTGAACGGCCCCATGAAGCGGGCCTGGACGGCCGGTTTGGGCTTGGTTTTCCAGCCATTTTTGCCACACGGTCAAACACACCCATTCCCAAATTAATTTAAAAGTTTAATTAACAACAACCATTTGTAACAACCAATTTTAATAATCATCCAACAAAAATCATGATTTTAATAAATCATGTCCAACTATGTCAAGAAAAACCAACAGGTTTTATAAATTCATACATAAAACATCTAATAAAACCATTACTTAGATGGTACTAACTAAAACCGTAAAAATGACCATAATATGAACCCAAAATAAAGATTTGTGCCATTTTATTTAGTCAGAGGAAATCGGAAATTGTTACCTTAGCTAGCAAAATCACCTTAGCACCAAAATAAGAAGTAAATAAAAATAAGAAACCCGTCTTCTAATATTCTCCAAAAAGATACGCAGTACCAAACTAGTCTTCAAATCTCCCGTCCTATAGAAATGACAAGAAAAACATTATAGAATTAAAACTTGATTTTTCCATAAGTAAAGTGTTGAAAACGATTTTGTCGGAATTGAAAATAAACCGTACTTGAAGATGGAGAGCGAAGAGGAGATTCTAGAAATATAAGTTAGGACGGATTTGAATAAGAAATGAAGGTTTTATGACGATTTTGCTCAAGAACGACGAAGAACGATGAAGAACGACGAACAACGCTCAAGACGATGAAGTGAAGAGACGATTAATTAGATCTTAAGGTTGATTTTGTTGTAAAATGCTGAAGGTTGTGGGGAGTATGATGGGTGTTGGGCGGTACATATAGAAGGGATAAGGAGTGGGTTTTGAAAAAGTGTGTTAACCGAAGTGACTCGGGTTTAATTTTTAATAATTAATTTACTGATACGGTTTTGGGAAGCGAAACATGACGAAACACCAAGTTAATATTTTGTATTGTAAATAGTACCCGTGTAGTCACGTGAATAGTAACAGAAAAAAAAAGTTTTTTTTTTGTGCTGTGAATAGTAACCGGGAATAGAGAAATAGAAATAAGGTAAAATTGATAAGTATTTAGCCCTTGGATTACCTCACCCAAGTCTAAACTTTGAACCCGATTCACAACCGGAAATTCAACTCGAACTACAAATTAAAATGCAGCTCACAAGAGAGAACTTTGAGAGAAAACTCAATTTTGATTGATGATTGTTCAAGTGTGTCTTGCCAAGGAGAAGTAGTCTCCTTTTATAGGAGAGCATACCTTGGTCTCCAAGGCGCGTGACATCATCGCTTACATCACAAAATTAACCTTGCACTCCAAGGCCTACTACTTAGGCTAATCATTACCCTATAAAGCCTAGGCTAATGATGACACTCTAGACCCTAGGTTTTTACTTGTACTCCAAGGCCTACAATGTAGCCTAATGATTACAACATAGACGCTAATTATATTATTAAAATATTACAATATGAGAATAACTAAGTGCTGATTTTTTTTATTCGTCTTATTCATCCAAATCAGCTCAAGATGCGTACGAGTTAGCCGTTTTAGGCATGTTCATGACCGTCACCAAAGTCGTTTCTTGTGTATGCTATTTGTAGTACAATTCTTGATTTCAGCGAACCTTGGTGTATCATGCCTATATCTTGTTTCGCAACGCTTACGCCATCTTCCATGTTTATGACGACATTTGTATTTTCTATATTGGTGTCACCACATGATCTTGTATCATCCTCTCCCTCTTGAAAAGGAATTGACCTCAATTCTGCTAGGCCATCATCATCAATGTAAGGAGTAAGATCACCAACATTAAAGGTTGTGTGAACTCCATAATCACCGGGGAGCTCAATTTTGTAAGCATTGTCATTTACCCTTGCAATGACTTTTTACGGCCCCTCACATTTTGGCATTAGCTTGTTTTTGCGTTTGTGTGGGAACCTCTCCTTTCGTAAGTGTAACCAAACTAAGTCGCCTTCATTAAATACCCTCGGCTTGCGATACTTGTTTGCCTTACGCTTATATGCCTCATTAACCACTTCGATACGTTTCTTGACTTGCTCGTGTAGCTTGATCATGGATTTGAGCTTTGATTCGGCATCTTTATGAACGAGCTCATCAGAAGGTAATGGTAACAAGTCAAGTGGCAAGTATGGGTTGATGCCGTAGACAATCTCAAATGGTGAATGCTTGGTAGCGAAAGTCGGAGAACGATTATAGGCAAACTCGGCATGGGAGAGCTTGTGATCCCAATCCTTTTGGGTTTTGCTCACCAACCCACGTAATATCGTACCCAAAATTTGGTTAGTCACCTCTGTTTGCCCATCGGTTTGTGGGTGATGTGAGGTACTAAACAAAAGCTTCGTACCCACCTTTCTCCAAAGCGTATTCCAAAAGTAGCTTAAGAACTTGGAATCGCAATATGAAACAATAGTTCTAGGCATTCCATGTAGGCGTACAATCTCCTTAAAAAATAAGTCGGCAACATATGGGGCATCGTCGTTCTTATGGCATGGAATAAAATGAGCCACTATAAAATCCATTGAGATATCTTCCCATGGTCGTTCTGGAATTGGCAATGGTTTGTATTCTCCTGGTCGGAAAGTACTTTTAGCCAAGTGACAAGTCACGCACTTGCTAACTATGTTTTGAACATCGCCTTGCATCTTCGGCCAAAAGAAATGCTCTTCTAACACTTCCAACGTCTTTTGTACACCAAAATGCCCAGCGATTCCACCGCCATGTGCCTCTCTTACAAACAATTCTCTAATGGGGTGCTTAGGAACACACAATCGATTCCCTTTAAATAGGAAACCATCTTTCATTACAAACTCCTTAAATACTCCATTTTTGCTTGCTTGAAGGATGCCTTGAAATGATTCATCTTGGTCATAATATCCTTTGATCAATTCAAAACCAAGTAGCTTTGTTTCGAGTGTTGTAATTAAGGAATAACGCCTAGAGAGGGCATCGGCTACCACATTACTTTTTCCATCTTTGTACCTTGATGAGAAATGAAATGATTGTAAGAATTCCACCCATTTTGCATGTCGAGCATTGAGTTTTTGTTGGCCATTAATATATTTCAATGCTTCATGATCAGAATGAAGTATAAAGTGATTTGGCCGCAAATAATGACTCCAGTGATCAAGAGCTCGTACTATGGCGTAGAACTCCTTATCATAAGTAGAATAATTCTTCCGTGCTCCACCAAGCTTTTCGGAAAAGTATGCTATGGGGCGTTTTCCTTGGATGAGGACAGCTCCTATACCAACTCCGCTTGCATCACATTCTACTTCAAATGGTTGGGAGAAGTCAGGCAACTCAAGAATTGGTGCTTGGCAAAGCTTCACCTTAATGGCTTCAAAAGCTTGTTGTGCTTGTGGCGTCCATACAAATGCTCCTTTCTTTAAGCACTCTGTTATCGGACTCATAATGGTACTAAAATTGTGAATAAATCGTCGATAAAATGAAGCTAACCCATGAAATGATCTAACCTCAGTGATAGTAGTGGGAATAGGCCATGACTTCATTGCTTCAACTTTCGATTCATCCACGGATACGCCTTCCTTGGATACAACATATCCTAGAAACACAACTCGATCCACGAAGAATGTACACTTCTCTAATTTTCCAAAGAGTTTTTGGGCTCTTAGGACGTTGAAAACACTCTTTAGGTGAGTGAGGTGTTCCTCCACATTCTTGCTGTAGACTAGAATATCATCGAGGTATACAACAACAAACTTACCAAGAAATGGCTTCAACACTTCATTCATAAGGCGCATGAATGTGCTAGGTGCATTCGTCAATCCGAACGGCATCATTAACCATTCATATAAGCCATGTTTTGTCTTGAACGCGGTTTTCCATTCATCTCCTTCTCTCATTCGAATTTGGTGGTATCCACTCCTTAAATCAATCTTTGAAAACACCATAGAGCCATGTAATTCATCTAGCATGTCATCTAGGCGTGGAATTGGGAAGCGATACTTGATAGTGATGTTGTTAACGGCTCGACTATCAATGCACATCCTCCATGATCCATCCTTCTTTGGCACTAATAGTGCGGGTACAGCACACGGACTCATGCTTTCACGAACATAGCCCTTTTCCATTAACTCATCAATTTGCCTTTGTAGCTCTTTAGTTGCCTCCGGATTGCATCGATATGCCGCCTTGTTAGGTAGTTGTGCACCTGGAAAAAGGTCAACTTGATGCTCTATGCCTCGAATTGGAGGTAAACCAGCTGGAAGATCGTTTGGAAACACGTCTTCATATTCTTGGATTAACGCTTTGACGTTTGGATTGAGAGTGGTATTCAATTCGGTCTCACCTATGACACTTTCTTTGGAAACAAGTGCATAGATTCGCTCTCCCCTTTCAATGGCTTGTTCCATTTCTCGAGCATTTGCAAGAACTGTAAGATTTGGCTTCTTTGCTTTAGCTAGGGAGGTAGAAC